>SJYX01013589.1:289137-312798 GCA_006410675.1 Oreotragus oreotragus
GCCCTAATGTGACCAGCGAGGGTCTCTGGGCGGGTCAGCCGCAGGCCCTGGCCCCGCGGCCCGGAAAGGGCCTGGTCTCGCCCCGCCCCGGCCCAGAACTCACGTCGCCGTACACCAGCACGTCGAAGCGGATGCCGAAAGCCTTCAGCAGGGTGCGGTACTCACTGCCGTTGTCCATTTTGTAGTACTTGGCGAACCTGGAGGCCAAAGGGAAGGCGCAGGCCCGCTGCGGGCTCCTGTCTCTCCTGCTTGAACCCTCAGGGTCCCCCGGAGCCCTGCAGCCCTCGTTCACCGCCCAGCCCTGCCTGACGGTGGGGCGGGACTCCCGCCGCGGTCCTCCCGGTGTGTTCAGTTGGCCGCCTGCACAGCCAAAACCTGGAGGGTTAAGGAGGCAGGTTTCCAGGCCCGGCCCTGAACCCAAAGAATCAGCAGCTCAGGACTAGGTGCCGGGAGGCTGCCTTCTAAATGACTCCTCTAAGTGAGTCTGACGTGGAGGACAGTGTGAGCCGCGCTGGACTCCAGGCTTCCGCGGCTCTCTTTCTCTGGGAGTCCTCTCCCAGGCGGGTGTGCCCCTTGCTGGGGGCGTCTCGGCCCGCTTGGATTCAAAGCCTGCTTCTGCCACTTGCCAGCCGCCCACCTTGGGACAGTCACTCAACCTGAGAATCGATTCCTTCACCTGTGAGTGAGCATAATATAGAAGTCCTGCTACGAAAGCGATGAAGTCACACGTGTCAGAGGCTGAGAACAAGGTCTGGAATAAAGTAAGCACCGAGAAAGGCTCCCGGGTGCCGACACTGTGAAGGAATACACTGATTCCGAAAGTGCTTTGGAGAGCGGCTTTAAAAAGGGCTTTTAGGAACTTCTCTCCCGGTCCACTGGTTGGGACTTTGCGCTTCCAGTACAGGGGCCGCAGGTCTGAACCCGTCAGGGGACGAAGATCCCTCATGACACGAGGCACGGCTGAGATGAGGATGATAATAAATGCTTTTAGACACTGCATCTCACAAGCCAGTGGGATAAGGGTGTGACTGGCTCTAGGGATTATGACTGGTCCAGGGTGACTCACCTGGCCGAGACCTAGTGCCGGGTTTGCACACCCCCACCCCGCCGTTCAAGAACTAGCTCTCTGAGCTTTCTCTGCCGTGTGCCCGGCACCACGCGGAAGACCGATCAGAGTGATCACGTTTCATTCTCACTGAACACAGTGAGGTGGGTATCATGCCACTTGGGGATGCCCGTGGTGGTGACGGGGTCTACCTGCCGTCTCACAGTCAGCAAGGACTTGAATTGCATTTGTCCTTCGGCTTCTAAGGCCAGCGCGTTTCCCTCTACGTGGCTGTGCCCATTATGGGTGAAACTAACTCTGTGTGTGCGTGTGCGTGTGCATCTATGTGCCCAGCTGTGTGCGTGTGACTCTCTGCGACCCTGTGGACTGCAGCCCACCAGGCTCCTCTGTCCATGGGATTTTCCAGGCAAGAGTACTGGAGTGGGGTGCAGGGNTGGGTGAAACTAACTCTGTGTGTGCGTGTGCGTGTGCATCTATGTGCCCAGCTGTGTGCGTGTGACTCTCTGCGACCCTTTGGACTGCAGCCCACCAGGCTCCTCTGTCCATGGGATTTTCCAGGCAAGAGTACTGGAGTGGGGTGCAGGGTAATCTTTCTCGGCTACTGCCCCAAAGTGGTAACACAGCCTCCCAATGTCAGCATCCCAGGAAGAGGATTTGGATTCGGTGAGTCCTCACTGAGAAGGGACACAGAGAGCTTTGCAGCTCTCTGGGGTCCACACCGGTCATTTGATCGGCGTCTCCCTTTCAGCATTTCCAGTCCCCAGAGGCTCCCAGGCCTGTCCCGGGCCTCTCCCAGAACCGAGGACAGCTGAGAAACTCACCCCCTGGCAGTGTCCAGCGCCTGAGACGACACCCCTCCCAGGGATGTTAGCTTTCCAAACTGCCCAGCAGGGAAGTGAAGTGCTGAGCCCAAGAGGACAGATAACGGAAGGATCACGGCGGGGGAGAAGGTCACTTGTTGGGATGTGGGGGGAGAGCCACCTTAAATCGTAAGTGTCAGCTACTGTCACTGCTGGCTGGGTGGCTTCCCATGTGGCTCATCGGTAAAGAATACTCCTGCCAGTGCAGGAGATTCGACATCAGTCCCTCGGTCGGGAAGATCCCCTGGAGGAAGAGCTAGCAACCCCGCGCCAGTGTTCTTGCCTGGGAAATTCCATGGACAGAGGAGCCTGGTGGGGTACAGTCTGTGTGATCGCAGAGTCAGACACCACCGAGGGACGCAGCCAGCATGCCCGTCAGCTCTGGGAACTCTGGGGTCAGGCAGAAACGAGCTTAAATCCTGGTTCCACCACCACAGGCTGCAAGTGTGGGCTCTTTCCTGGGGCCCAGCCCCAGGGGTTTCACTTCTGCCGTCTATAACCCAGGGCGTGCTGCGGCCTCCTCCGCAGGCCGGTCAGTTACAGGGGTGACTCCGAGCCCACCCTCCGAGGCGGACGCGCTTCTGACCTCCATGTTGGATGTCCTCTCTGTCCTTCTCTGCAGAGACCACTCCCACCCAGCCCCCTGTCCTTGGGTTGGGCTGGTCCAGCCAGTGGGAGGTGCCCGCGGGTGGCCAGAGGGTGAAGGGAAGACAGGCAGGGTGCTTTTTGTCTCCCAGCTCCTCTGCGGGGCCTCTAACCGGGCTGGCCTCCCACCTGGGGTCCAGAGCCCTCAGGTCAGCTTGCCCATCTCTGCAAAGACTGCCTCCGTGCAGTCGCCCCTTTTGAGACTCCTGAGTGTTACCTCCTGGGACTCCGGCCCTCCCCTTCCCCACTTTACAAGCGGGAAGCTCGGGCCTGGAGAGCTTTGTCTGGGTCAGGAGGGTGCGTGGCAGGAGGGGACCCACCTTCGGTTTCTGCCTGTGCCCGAGGGAAGCACCTGTTCGCTGACGGAGGCTGGAAGGGGTTCGGGGAGAAAACAGTCTCTGGGGAGGCTGACCCGGGCATGTGTTTCCTGAAGGGGCTCTGCAGCTGGAGGGAGAGGCTGGGGAGACAGAAGGGTCCTCCTGACAGTGAGACCCAGAGATAGAACGAACCTGGGAAGGAGGCTGCGAGGAGGGCAGCCACTTAACCCCAAGGGCAAAGCCTCGGCGGGGGACTTCCCTGGCTGGCCAGCGGTTAGGACTTGGTGCTTTCACTGCTGGGACCCAGGTTCAGTCCCTGGTCAGGGAACCAAGATCCTGCAAAATGTGCATTGTGGCCGAAAAGGAAAAAAAAAAAAAAAAGATTTGGAGGACAAGGAAATACGGCAGCAGCTACCTCATCCTCAAAAGTATGGTAAGTATGGGAACCTGTCTGGTGGTCCTGGGGCTATGAGTCCGCACTCCCAGTGCAGGGGGCCTGGGGCTCCATCCTTGGACAGGGAACTATATCCTGCACGCCGCCCCTAGACCTGGTGCAGTCGGATAAAGAAACATGTAAAAGAAAATCAGGGTTAGTGTGGTCTGGGTGGAGGCGGCAGAGAGCTTTACAGAGCAAGGCAAAGAGCCCCAAACTCGAATCGCACCAGCCGTAAGAGAATAGGACGAACGCCAGAAAGGAAATAATTGCTGTGAAAATGAAGAGGCCCCAGAACCTAATTCTGCCGGCAGGCCTCGCGGGAGAGTTCAGGAAGTTTGCAGGAGAAGGGTATGGTGTGGGCAGAAGGCTCCAGAAAGTCCTTGCTGTGGCTTTCTCAGGCTGGCCCAAGGCAACGTGTGAACCATCTCCATCTCCACACCCACATTCACAGAATTCAGCAGAAAAATATGCACGTCTCTTGAGCGTCTCAGGAAATCTCAAGAAGAAGGCAGCGATGGCCCATTTTGCAGATGGAGAGACAGTCGCCAAGGTCCCTGGCCTGAACTGGAATTCCGATGCACCCTTACAACCCCTCAGTCTGTGCCTTCAGCCAGAGCTCTCCTGCCTCTGGGCGCTGAGTGGCCGCAATTCCTCTTTTGTTCTTTCCTTTCTTTCTTTGGGAAGGACACAGCACCGGATCGAGAAGCCCTCCCATGCTCTGCGTTCTGTCTCAGGGCACTGCAGCACTCAGGCCCTCGTCTGAAATATGCGGCAGCTGAGGGCTGGGCATGAGGCGGGCGGGCGGAGGGGTCACAGACGCTCGGGCGAGACCGGGATGCGCTCTGGAGGTCTGTGTCCCTGGCTCCCGGCCGCAGCCATGGGGAACGCTCTGACAGGGGCTCGGAGAACGAGAAGTCGGTATCCTGGGTACCGCCGCCCAGAGCGGGGCTGGCTAAATTTATCTTGGGAAGCAATGTGAAGAGAACAGAGAGAAGAACCAAAGCGGACTTGGTTCCCCTCCAGCACCTGCCTTCCAAGAGGCAATAAGCACGCTCAGATCATTATCTTGCCGCCCACACGCCCTCGGAAGAGGCTTGGCAGGGACGGGCTCTCCTCCCGGGAGGGCAGGAGGAGGAACGGCTTTCGGCTGGGGGTGAGGGGGAGGCCCCGGGTGCAGACGCAGCCTGTCTTCTGCACTTGGTGTGGCTGCAGTTGGGGAGGGCGGTCACAGAATCTGGTCTCACCCTGCGGCAGAGACAGGTTCCGTGGGCACCAGGCTCGGGGTTATCTTGTGTCTTGGTACCCAGCTGGACTGGGCTTCCCAGCCCCCTCGCCTTTACCTGTGCCTCTGGGACCAGTTCTTGTCAACAGAAAGTGAGGGGAAGTGAGGGCTGTTACCACTGGGCTGGGGTGTGTGAGAGCTGTGTGCCTTCCTCATCCTTCCCAGCCTCACCGCCGGGTGCTCAGGAGCCAGGGGAGAGCTCAGGCCCCAGAGGAGGCTGACCCATGGGTGGCAGGACCCCCAGAGGACTTCACACAGCTCTCCACCCACCCTGATCCACAGGGCACGGTGGCTTGAGCAAGGCATAAGCCTCTGCTGAGCCACTGAGCTGCAGGGGCTATTTGTTATGGCAGCTGGCAGTACTTACCCTGACTACTACAAACTCCTCCCTCATAGCTCAGTCACTGGGAAAGAATCTGCCTGCAGTGCAGGAGACCCCAGTTCGATTCCTGACTCAGGAAGGTCCCCTAGAGAAGGAAATGGCAACCCACTCCAGAATTCTTGCCTGGAGAACCCCATGGACAGAGGAGCCTGGTGGGCTACAGTCCACGGGGTCGTAAGAGTAGGTCGCGACTCAGCGACTAATCCGCCACCATTACGTCACAGCTCAGAAGACGGAGGCTCAGAGGGAAGAACAGAGAATGAGCTGACGCTGGGGAGCCACTCAAGATTACAGAGGCGGCGAATGCCAAGGGCACCACATTGCCGAGAACAAGCCTTAGGAAGTCCAGGAGATTGACGTGGCTCCACGGCTGTCACTAACCAGCTTTCTGACCCTGGGCAACTTTCTCAACCTCTCTGATCTTTTTTGCTTTGGTCAATAAGTGAGAGTAAAAAGAGCTGCAGGAAGGATGGTGATGGGATGGTGCTCAGATATACATCGTGAGTGCTCAAGGCACGTCCGTTTCCTCATCCTGAGAATGAGGCAAAGTGAAACCATAGAATCGAGGGGACTTCCCTGGTGCTCCAGGGCTAAGATTTCGTGCCCCCAATGCGGGGGCCCAGGATTCAACCCGTGGTCAGGGAGAACGCTAGGTCCTGCATGCCGAACGAAGCGGTCACATGCCGCACCTCAGGATCCCACGCGCCACAGCTGAGACCCAGAGCGGCTGCATGAGTAAATAACAAATAAACATTTACAAAGAGCACAGGTGAGCCACGAGGCATCCAAAGAAGGACCCCAGCCACCTCACCGAGAAAGGAGAAGGCCTGGGGTTCCCTGGTGGCCCAGTGGTTCAGACTAGGTGCTTTCATTGCCACGGGCCTGGGGTTTGGCCCCTGGTTGGGAATCAAGACCCCACTAGCCGTGTGATGCGGCCAACAGATAAATAAATAAACAGAGAAGTAAATGGAAGGGCTGAGCTACCCCATACCTGCGTGCAGGCCACGTTACTTCAGTCGTGTCCGACTCTCCGTGACCTCACAGACTGTAGCCCACCAGGCTCCTGTCCGTGGGATCCTCCAGGCAAGGATACTGGAGTGGGTTGCCATGCCCTCCTCCAGGGGAATCCTCCCGACCCTGGGATCAAACCTGCGTCTCTCATGTCTCCTTCATTGCAGGCAGATTCTTTACCACTAGCGCCACCCAGGAAGCCCCACCCTGTGGCTGAGCCCTGATTTTCCCCAAGTCCTCTGATTCCTGCCTCTCTGGCTCTGGTCTTCTTGGCTAGGAAATGGGGTCAGTGAGGACGGTATCTGCATTCAACTCCTCGGCCTGGAATGCCAAGCCCCAGGTCTGCGGTCCCAGCCTCCCTCAGAGGCCCCTCACCGCCGGCCCAGCACGCTGCCCGCTTTCTGGACCCCCTGAACACTCTCCGTGGGCGCCGACTTCCGTGCCTCTGCCCCTGATGCCCCTTCTCCTCTCTCTCCCCACTGCACAGACTCCTATTCATCCCGTGGGGCCCAGCTCCAAGGCCCGTCACCTCTACTCCCCACAGCTCTTCCGAGCTCCCTGCTCCATGCCAGGCGTGGTGCTAGGCACCGCTGATGCACTGGCAAGCTCTGCTCTTGGGTGAGGAAGCGAAACAGGAACGAGCCGCGCAGACCCACACTCAGGGAAAACTGGACGCAAGAGCACAGGGCATGGAGGCTGGGGGGTCAAGGAAGGCGCTGTGCGAAAGCGACGTGGACGCTGAGACTTGACGTGCCGGGGGCCGAGAAGTGAGAACGGCCGGAGCTGGGCAGCTTTCCTGGCTGAGGGGTCTGCAGGCCCTCTTGAGGGCAAGGATGCTGTGCCCTGAAAAGCTCAGCGACCTGGCAGGTGGAGGATGCAGGGGAAGTGGCCCTGGCTGGTGCACCGCCCCGGGAGCCTGCCGGTGTCTCTCTTCCCACTGCCGAGGCCAGGGGCTACGTGCTTTGGCTCGAAACCGACCACGGCGGCATGTTTACACCACAGAAATCAGCAAGCACTGCAAATCAGTGCCTGCTTTTTTCCCCGCGTGCTGGCTTCCACAGGTGGCTCTAGGGTTAAAGAACCCGCCTGCCAATGCAGGAGACGAAAGGGATGCAGGTTCCATCCCCGGGTCGCGACGATCCCCTGGAGGAGGGCATGGCAACCCACTCTAGTATTCTTGCCTGGAGAACCCCAAGGACAGAGGAGCCTGGCGGGCTACAGTCCATAAGGTCGCAAAGAGTCCAACACGACAGAAGCAACTCAGCACGCACACACGCTGGCTTACAAGTGCAGCACTGAGGCTGAAATGCCCCTTTGGGCTACCTTTCCTGTCTCTACTGGGATCCAGGCCTCTGCTCCAGTACCTGCCACCCCAGACTGTAGCTAATAATTAGGACTTGCCTGGTGGTCCACTGGGTAAGAAGCCGCTTTGCAAAGCAGGGGGCGCGGGTCTGATCTCTGGTCAGAGCAACTAACCCCACGTTGCAGCTCCTGGGCCGCGATAAGCCACCTAGAGAGCCCACGGGCCGCAACGAAGATCCCGCGTGCCTCGACGAAGACCCGCCGTGGCCACATAACACAGAAATAGTTTCTAAAACAATAACTGGGGACTATTAACTACAAGCCGGATCTCCCTGTCTCTCTTTGCTCAAGGGCCTGCCCAGTTCAGCAAGGAGTCTGGGAAATGCTTGCTGGAGGGGTAAATGGATTCTGAGATTCCTGACATCTCACAGTGGAGCTTCGCAAGGTTGGCCTCCGAGTTTCCTCCTACCCATTTCTCCCCATTTGTCAGGTGGAGCTAGGACAAGGCAGGAACAAAGGCTGTCTCTCTCCCCAGCAGAAACATTTAGATCTGACAGCTGCCTGGGTGGGAAAGTAGATGCCACTGGTGGGAACAGCACAGGGAAGTAAAATACGTGCGGTACTTTCTCCCGCTGAGGAAGCCGGCGGCTTCCACACCCGTCATTTCATTGAGGCCTCTCACAACAGCAGCTCCTGAGCAGCTGGTGGCTTTGGGGCCCTGGAATGAGACCATCCTGGGCTGGGACTCCGGCTTTGCCACTTGGATGAGCTACAAAACCTGGGGCTCAGTTTCCCCAGATGCACCATGGAAATACAGTAAGGGGGCACAGCTGGGATCCAAACGGTGCCTCTGGAACCCACAGCTCCCTGCCCACCCGCTGCCGCGTCCCTGCGAGAAGAGGCTTTGAAGGGAGCAGTGGCTGCAGCCTAGGAGCAGGCTGGCAGCTCGTGCAGCTGGTGCCTGCGGAAACACGGCCGTGCACTCTGACGCGACGATGCCAGGATGATTCGGGGGGAGGAGAGACCCCGGATACCTGCCCGTGCTGAGCTGGGGAGCAGGGGGAAGCCTGCGAGGGGGCAACGATCGGCAGGGCTGGCCCTCGGGGTCCAGGGGCCCCCGGAGTCCAGCTGTTGAACGGTCACCTGTCCCAACACCCAGCCTCTCTCTCTCTGCTGTTATGACTGCACCCTGAGGCAGGAGGGATCTCAGTTCCCTGACCAGAGATTGAACCCCCGCCCACTGCACTGGGAGCTCGGAGTCTTAATCACTGGACCTCCAGGGAGGCCCCCCAGCACCCAGTCTCTGCTCTCCGACCTCCACAGGCTGCCTTCCTGCCCCCGACTCCTCCCTGGTTTCGGGGGGGGGGGCTGGTGGGTGGGANTGCACCCTGAGGCAGGAGGGATCTCAGTTCCCTGACCAGAGATTGAACCCCCGCCCACTGCACTGGGAGCTCGGAGTCTTAATCACTGGACCTCCAGGGAGGCCCCCCAGCACCCAGTCTCTGCTCTCCGACCTCCACAGGCTGCCTTCCTGCCCCCGACTCCTCCCTGGTTTCGGGGGGGGGGGCTGGTGGGTGGGAGGCACCAGTGGGGGACCAGCGGGTGGGAAGCAGAAGGTGGGGTATTGGTTCCACCCGCTGCTGCCACTTTGCTGGGGTCCCGCCTGGAGCTGGGTTGCTGTGTGGCTGTGGCCCGTTCTGGGCTCCATCCTCTGCACTGACTGGGGGGCCAGGGGTGGGAACCCTGCGTGTGCTTCTTCACAAACCCCAGCTGAGCCGGCTTTCCCGCCGTGCCCCTCGCAGAGACACCTGTTCTGTGGCCACATAGGATGCCCTCAGCACAGGACTGAATCAGACAGTTCTGAGGCCTGACAGTACTGAGCAGTACTGAGAAGCTTGCGTGCGTGTGTGCGTGTGTTTGCGCGCACACACATGCGCACACACGTGCTTCCTCCTGCCTCCAGCAGCAACAAAGAATGAGTAAGTTACAAGCGTCAATTACCATAATAAATCACTTGTCAGAGGTGCTGCTGCAGGGAAGTGTGGAAGCTTCATTCTCGGGGTAGAGGGGGTACACATCACAGGTCTACAAATAAAGAGCACGTGCTTCAGCAGCCTGAGTCTCCAAAGCCCTTCCCCAGACGCCCACATGCACTGAATCGGGCTTACAGGTGGTCACCTGTAGCCAGCCCATTTCACAGAGGGGGACACTGAGGCCCGCAGAGGGAACGAGACCTTGCCGAGAAATCACCGAGTTTTTGCAGCAAGGCCCGAACCACCGCCTGGACCTTCCTTCTGCTTCCCCGTACGTCGTCTTTACTGTTCTCCGCTCGCCCCAGCACCAGATCTCTCTCTCTGTGTAAACATTCTCGTTATCTGAGTGCAGGTTTGTCATCTCTACTAAATTGAAGATTCCTTGATTGGGCCTTCCCTGGGGGGGCCCATGGTTGGGAGTCGTCCTGCCCACACAGGGGACATGGATTTGATCCCTGGTCTGGGAGGATCACACAAGCCACGGGGCAGTAAGCCTGTGCTCCACGACCACTGAGCCCACCTGCCCTGGAGCCCATGAGACCACCTCAGTGAGCAGCCCACTCACCGCAGCAAAGAACCAGTGTGGCCAAGAATAATGAACAGATAAAGTTATCTCAACCCGGGGGTCTGTGACAACCTAGAGGGGCTGGATGGGGAGGGAGGCGGGAGGGGGGTCAAGAGGGAGGGGACGTACGTATACCTATGGCTGATTCACGCTGATGTCTGGCAGAAAGCAACCTAATAAAGCAATTATCCTTCAATTAAAAATAAATAAATTTCTTACAAAGTTAAAAAAAAATTCCTTGATCCCAGGAACTGGTCCTGCTCTCTCCAGGTCAGCCCCAAAGCCCAGCACATGCTGTAACTGGAGGTTAAAAGAAAGCCTCAAAGCCCTCCCCGCTTTAGCCTGGACACCTCCAGTGACGGGGAGGTCCCATGGGTGGGAGTTGCCCAGCTCACCTTGGGACAGCTCCAGGCCTGAATGGCTTCCCTTGTGGCTCAGCTGGAAAAGAATCCACCTACAACGTGGGAGACCTGGGTTCGATCCCTGTGTTGGGAAGATGCCCTGGAGAAGGGAAAGGCTCCCCACTCCAGTGTTCTGGCCTGGAGAGTTCCATGGACTATACAGAATATAGTCCACGCAAAGAGTCGGGCATGACTGAGCGACTTTCATTCACGTCCCTTCACTTCAACCCTGAGTGGCACTTTCCCACGCTGAGCTGATATTTACAGTCACTAAACTGAATGGAGAAGGGTTTTTAATCACCACGTACAAATCCCTTGGAAGCTCTCAGACATCTGTTTAGAAATGATCCATCTCCCAAGGAGTGGTGGAAACTCCTTCCCAAAGCAGGGACTCATAACTGTTACAACAGCAGGAAAAACAGCAACCAACGTGTGGATCCAGTTGAACCTGCGAGGGAAAACCTGGGCCTGGAATTCGGGTGTCTGAGTGAGGGAGGTGGCATTCTCACCAAAGCTTCTGCCTGGTGGGAAGTAATTTTGCCAGCCGAAATATACTTTTACAGTTGATTTTTTTATACTGACGGGAAAATATCTCCTGGCAGACTCCTTGCATGGGGCTGAGGCAACATCCTTCCAGCACGCAGGGACTCCTCCCCTGCAAGAAGAGTCCCAGGTTACATTGATTGACTCACGTTCTAGGAACCTAATTGTCCGCAAAAGCAGACATTTAAAATATGGTGTGTTGGATCTTTTTTTAAAAAAAAATTACTATTAATTTATATTCAACAAGGCAGGGAAAGGTCAATGGACACAGAGCTGGAAGATATACCAGAGAACCAAGTCACTAGCTGTCTGATCCTGGGAGTGATCTTGTTTTTTTTTTTTTTTGTCCTCAGTTTCCTCATCTGTAAAATGGGGGTGACCATACCAGTCCTGCCAGCATACTTGGGGCTGTGAACACGAGCTCGGGGGTCAGCCTGCCAGAGTTCAGATTCCAGCTCCAGTACTGTTGGTAATCTGGGGGCAGACAGACGCAACCTCTGAGCCTCAGATTTCCAGTTATAAAAATCCTCCCCCTTCAGAGTCTATGGGGTAATCCACAAAGGGCACTTGCCAAGTTCCAGGCTCATGAGTAAGTGCCCAGGAGTGTCAGCCAGTAGCCTCTACCCATCCTGTTGGCTGTTGTGCAGGTGGGTAGGCACGGGAGTGAGAAAGGGCTGAATGAATTCAGGATCGCTCTAATTGCCTCGCTCTCACCGTAAGCTAAAGGAAGCAGAGACGGAATCGGAGGGGAGAGAATTCCAACCCGTACCCCCGAGCCGAGAGGACCTGCACGTGTTTCTGCAGAGATGGTGGAAATGACTGATTTTGTCTCACTTTCTATGGCTTTTGGAAGCAGAAAATGTCCAGATTGCAGAAAGCGCGATCAAAGCCAAGGGTGCCGTTTGGTTCTGTCTCTGTCAATCGGCCCGAGAGCGCGCCGAGCTGCACGTTGCAACATGGAAGTGGAACACGCACCAGATTTCAGAGTTTCGTGAAAGCTGCGGCGGGGACGTTTCCAACACCAAACGATCGATCGCTAGAAACACCTACGGCACGAGGAACATCTCGCAGCTGAGCAAGTGTTTTCTGCCCCAGACTCAGAGAGGAAATCCAAAACTGCGTTGCCTTTTAGTGTAGCAGAGCTGTCTTGGAGCTCTCAGGGGAGGAACAAGAAATCCGATTGTGCTAAATGCACGGTTCTGATTCTGTCGTTCCAGCAAGCAGGGTGGGGGTGCGGGACTATATCCCTGACAGCTGCTGAGTGGCCACAGAGCAGGTCCCTGGGTTTGAGGACTCACGTCCTCTTCACTGGGCTGTGTAACCTTGGGCAAGTCTCAAAATCTTTTGGAGCCTTCCTTGGGGGTGAGAGGCAGATGATGAGCTGGAAATCCTATCAAAAAGCGGTCTGAGAGGGCTCTTCCTACTTAACTCTAGGGGCTTCCAATCTGAGGTCCAGGGATAAGCTTTTCAAGGTCTTCAAAGCCCTGGAATTCTATGCTGTATGAATATAAATGCAGAGAAAGAAAAAAAAAAAGATGCCAAACAACCCAAGAGGTTAACTTCCGTAAAAGGAATAGAACCAGGGGCGGGGAGGGTGCTTCCCCATCAGTCCTCTGACTTGGATCTGCTATTCCCAGGGTGGGCTTCAGCTTATTCGTAGAAATCGAGAATCCTGTACAGAAAGAAATCGCCTGCCAAACTGCTCACACGTGTGAATACGTGCATTTTTCTGGGGCAATCAAGGTTTTCATAGGGGCATGGAAGGCTCAGAGGCCTCCAGGAGGTAGGGCAGAGCTGGGCCCTCACAGCAGAAAGCTGTCAGGGTTGTGCTGGGTGTCTCTACTGACCCCGCTCCTCCCTGCCTGACCTGCTCCTCCCTGCCTGACCCCGCTCCTCCTTACCCAACCCTGCTCTTCCCTAACTGACCCTTCTCCTCCCTGCCTGACCTGCTCCTCCTTACCCGACCCTGCTCCTCCCTAACTGACCCTGCTCCTCCCTGCCTGACCTGCTCCTCCTTACCCAACCCTGCTCCTCCCTACCCAACCCTGCTCCTCCCTAACTGACCCCCCTCCTCCCTGCCTGACCTGCTGCTCCTTACCCAACCTTGCTCCTCCCTAACTGACCCTGCTCCTCCCTGCCTGACCCTGCTCCTCCCTGCCTGACCCCACTCCTCCTTACCCGACCCTGCTCCTCCCTGCCTGACCTGCTCCTCCCTGCCTGACCCTGCTCCTCCCTGCCTGACCTGCTCCTCCCTGCCTGACCCCACCCCTCCTCCTTGCCCAGCCTCACCCTGGGCTGCCCCGGCCTTTGCTTCTCTTGCCCGCTGCTCTGGGGCCAGGAACGGCTTCCTGCCCTCATCCCTTCAGACCTGGCCCGTCACCAGCGTCCTGTAGCTGCCCTCTCTGTGGACGCTGCACTGTCCTTTGAGGCTCTCCTCTCTGCTTCGAAACAGTCCCTTTACCCAGCTCTCCTCTAGTTGCCCAGTTGGCATGTGCCATCCATTCCCTGCTGAGACCCCGACTGATACAGGATTTTCAACTCGTCTTTGCACTGTCTTTGCCTAGCCACTCACACAGACTCACACGTGTTCCCTGACACACTCTCACTCAGCCTCACCGACTCACACAACTGATACACGTGCTCACTCACACACACTCATCCCCAAACGCATGCACACACCTGTTCACGGGCAGAAGGACACTCAGTGCCCCCACAACACTGCCTGCCCAGCCCTCTGGGGGATGCAGTCAGCTCCCTGGTTAAAATCCTGCCCCGCTAAGCCACGGGGGCACCCAACACGCAGAAGCCCTTCTGCTGGGGTGGCTGTCACCCTGTGCACCCTGGAATTGGTAACTCTCACCAGCTTATTTCTTAAAATTTTTTTTATTAATAATTTAAAAAAATCCTCTGGCCCCGCTGCACGGTCTCTGAGCTCTTAGCTCCCCAGCCAGGGATCAAACCCGTGTCTGTTGCATCGGCAGCAGGGAGTCTTAACCTCTGGACCTCCAGGGAAGTGTGCCAGTTCCTATTTTCAGAAATGCTACGCTCTGTCTGGGACTGATGTGGACGAACCCACCCACTGCACATTCTCAAGGTACTTGGAAAGAAGCCTCAGGAAAACACTAAGTTAAAATGGCCTTTGGAACCTTACACCACGTAGAAGAGACCTGGGAGTAAAAATAAAAGCTTTCCACTCAGTTTCAGGCAGGGACAGATGGGAGCCTTCAGGAGATCACACAAAGAAAGATTAATTTAGATGGACGGCACCAGGTGCTTTAGGTGGGAGTGGAAGGGAGACACATTTTAGCTCAATACGAGGTCACCTCTCCAGTGACTGGAGCCATCAGTGACAGACAGACCCCGTCTGGGGCTGCATCGCAGAGACTGCCATAGGAACTGAGAGCAAATGACCTCTAAGGCTCCTCTAACATGCACCTGTGACCTTGGCCTCATCACTTGCCCCTTCGCAGGGTCTACTTCCTTATCCGTTAAGTGGCCACGTTAGTCGAGGCGCCTGCGACAGCAGTCTCTGACTTCTGCAGGCAGAGATCCTCAGGATCCTTGGGGGTGGGGCTGGCATTTGGAAAGGAGCTGCAGAAATAATTAGGGATGGAAACGCGAGTCTCTAGCTGCCTCTGAACGTCTGAGTTTGCAGATTAAAAGAAGGCTGAATCTTGGCTGAATGATTTCATTCCCTCCAGAGCAAATGGCAACAGCAGGACTTTGGGGAAAAAAAAAGAAAACCCAGCCTCTTCTGGAGACGAGGAAGCAGATGAATTTGGGAGACAAAAGACTGTGCCAGTAATGGTGCCCCCAGCAGCAGCAGCTAGCCTTTCTGCCTCCCTGGGCCTCAGACTCCTCGTCTTTAAAGTGGGGATGAACGTATTAACTACACTGGCCCTGCTAAGGGTAAATGCGCCCAACCTTCCTGGCTCGGGTGGAAAGCACCAAGAAAACGGGTTTGCATCCAGGTGCCCACGCTTACTGGCTCCGTGACCTCGAGAGAAGTATTTTGCTCACAGGCCTCTGCTTTCTCATCTGTGAAGTCGGGGGAGGGAAGCTCCTTTGGGCAGGGGGTGAGGAACTCTGAGACGCCTCACACACTGGCAGGAAGCCTCGTGAGACTACAGAGCAGACGTACAGGATCCACACCGCGGCTGGGCTGACTGAGCCTGGCCGCAACCCTGTTCTCTTCTCTGAGGCTTTGGATCGGTGACCAGGAGCCTCCCCGACAGGTGATCTCAGCATAGCACTGGGTGTTCGTGTGGAGACTGCAGTCTGTGGCAACACAAGGGTAGTGGCTGGCTCCCCCGGGGTGGGCGGGGACTGAAGCTGGTGGGTGCTCTGAGCAGGCAGAGCCAGGGCCACAGAGATGCCCCCTGTGCCCTTACCCTTTCGGGCTCTCTAGAAACTCTTAAACCATAAGGGTCAAATAGAGCACCTTTGCCTCTTCACACTCGAGCCAAAATCACCACGGAACGGTGACTGCAACTCTGAAATTAAAAGGCACTTACTCCTGGGTGGAAAAGCTATGACAAGCCTAGACAGTGTGTTAAAAGGTAGAGACATTAATTGGCTGACAGAGGTCCATATCATCCAAGCTATGGTTTTTCCAGTGGTCATGTACGGATGTGAGAGTTGGACCATAAAGAAGGCTGAGCAATGAAGAACTGATGCTTTTGAACTGTGGTGTTGGAGAAGACTCTTGAGAGTCCCTTGGACTGCAAGGAGATCCAACCAGTCCATCCTAAAGGAAATCAGTCCTGAATATTCTTTGGAAGGACTGATGCTGAAGCTGAAACTCCAATACTTTGGCCACCTGATACAAAGAACTGACTCCTTGGAAAAGACCCTGATGCTGGGAAAGATGGAAGGTGGGAGGAGAAGGGGACGACAGAGGATGAGATGGTTGGATGCCATCACCGACTCAGTGGATATGAGTTTGAGTAAGCTCTAGGAGTTGGCGATGGACAGGGAAGCCTGGCGTGCTGCAGTCCATGGGGTCGCAAAGAGTTGAACAGGACTGAGCGACTAAACAAAGAAAACACTCTAGCCTGGAGGTCTTTGGTGGGAGGGTCAGCCATCTGGTACCCTCACATCTTAGTTTCCCTTAGGCTCCCAGGGATTATGCTCGCAGGGTCCTTGAAGACCCTCTGACCTGTCTCCCCACATTTAACCCAGGCTTATTTCGGACCAGTCTTCCCTTGTGGCTCAGCTGGTAAATAATCTGCCTGAAATCGGGAGACCTGGGTGCGACCCCTGGGTTGGGAAGCTCCCCTGGAGAAGGGAAAGGCTACCTACTCCAGTATAGTCCATGAGGTCACAAAGAGTCAGACACGACTGAGAGACTTGCACTTCACTTATTTAGAACCAGGTCTAGCTCACGTCCTGCTGCGCCTAGGGTGGCAGAGGGTATGGGTGCAGTGTACGTGTGGGTGAGCCCACCACGACCAGCTGAAGACGAGAGCTCCAAACCAGCTCTTCTTTGACAGAAAGACTTTCTTCTGAAGCTGTACGAGCCCGAGAGTCGGGGTCTTCTTCCTAGCTCTATTCTTCATAAGCTCTCCTGCCAGATGAGTTAGCCGGAGGGCTGAAGAATTCCCAGTGGCCAGAGGGAAGTTATGAAGATGAAGACTTGCATTTTAGATCAAAAGAGTTTTTATTAATATGTTACTATTTTAAGCCACCATACAAATATCCTTTGTATTGATTTCAGTGTGATGTACTGACTGAATAAATATGACAATTTCTGCTGGGGAGCCAAACAGTATTTTTAACCTACTTTAAATTATGTGTTGTTTCCTGTGTTTTTTTTTTAGAGTTGATGATAAAGGCACTTTCAATTTAAAAAAACTCTTCTTTGCAGAGAACACACACATATTTTAAACTATTAGTGGTAAAGCTTCTCGTTGTTGCTGGCCTCTAAGTCATGTCCAATTTTTTGCAACCCCATGGACTGTAGCCTGCCAGGCGCCTCTGTCCATAAGGCATGGACAACTATTTTTTTTTAACTACAAACAAAAATTTTAAAGGGTAAAATGATTTTTTTTTTGCTTATGGATGCCATTATGTTGGATAATACCATTATAATAGAGAAAATTTGAATATATATATAATTGAAATACATTCTTAATCATATTTCCCCCCCTCCCCCACCGATTCCTGCCTATTTACCTAATTTAGCCTGTTCACAGTATATAACACTGTGTACTTAACCAGGGCCCTGCCAGAAACTTCAGGACCTTAAAAAATTAAGGGAAAACTCCCCCAGACAGCTGACGTCTTCCACACAGTGTCTGATCAGCTCCTCAAGATAATAAGGTTCATAGAAAAGGAAACGGGGATGGAAGGTCAAGGGCTTTTCGAGGGCTTTCAGCTGGTTCCCAACAGTTCGCCCCAGGTTCTTTTCTCTCCCTTTCTTCAAAATGGGGAGAGGGATCCCTAAGTTTCAAAGCCATTGGGAGTGTAAACGAGATGGTATTTAAAGACAGCTCTTGTTTGGAAAGTCGCCGAAGAGCTAAGAGTAACAATGTAATCACTGCTTGTCACTCAGATGAAATCTCTTGGTTACGGACAGAGATACAAAATTTCCACCTTTTGAGAAGAGGATACCAGCTATTACCCTTGCTTGGTGAAACAAGAAACCTCAGAAAATGCTGGTGCAGGAGACACATGGGACGACCCACAGCTTCAGAGCCGGAGGAGCTCAGAATGGGCTCAGAATCACGGAGCTGAACGTTCCAGGAGGCCCTGGTCTCGGGGCCTAACTGCCAGCTGGGAGCGTGACCTCTCCGCGGGGTCCCTGCCTGTGGCGGTGAGCTCGGAGGACGGCACAGGGTCTCCGAGGGCCCGGCGGCTGGAAAGCCCTCCCCGATTTTGAGCTGAAACCCAAGGCGGGGAACGTGGCGCCTTCTCTTCCTGGGGTGCACTGCGGCCTGGCGTCTCAGGGTGCCCGCCTCCTTCTCGCAAAGTCCCGGGGGACGGGGCGGGACTTACCTGAAGTTGTAGCCCGGGGAGACTCTGGTCTTCTCGGACACGCCGTCCAGCCGGGTGAAGGAGTATCTGGGGATGCAGTGGTCCCAGGCCTTGTCCAGGTCGCACACCCAGCCGATCTTAATTCCCAGGACTCCGCCCTGGATGGACGAGGGGGAGGACTGAGCCTTCCGACGGACCGGGGCGGGTGCCAGCGGGGTGGGGTGCGGGGTCGCGACACATGGACGGGGGATTTCCTGCCATTCTCCAGGTGGAGGGCAGAGGTCGGGAGAAGGAAGAGGGCTTTGTCACGCGTTGCTTGGTAAAGAAGGGCTGTAGCTGAGGGTCACAGGCCCTGAGCCTCTCTGATTCCTGTTTTCGGCGTCTTTTTTTCTCCCCGTGGCGCTGGCTCTTGTCGAGGCTTGCCCTTTAGTTGTGGCATGTGGTCCTAGCTGCCCCACAGCAGGTGGGATCTGAGTTCCCGGAGCAGGGACTGACCTGCTGTCCCGGCATTGCGAGGCGGCCTCTGAACCGCTGGACCACCAGGGATGTCCTTGGGTTCTTTTTTTTGTTGTTATCTTTAGTTCCTTAGGTCCCACGCAGGGACATGACCAGTGGTCCAGCTTCCCATGGTGTGGGTGCTCCTGGGAGATCGGAGGCCTCTGCCTGCATGTGGGGCCTGAAGCCAGGAGCAGGGGAGGGGGGCTGGGGGTGGGCAGGAGTTAGGGAGGCAGGAACACGGCGGGCACAGGTCTGGGGTGCCCCCACCCGGGGCGCGGCCACACTGCAGCTCCTCCCCGGCCCCCAGGACCCCCTCCACCAGCCAAAGGGCCCCCTGGGCCCCCAAGGCAAGAGCGGCTGGCTCCTCACCGTTTGGGCTAGCTTGGCAAAATCCTGCCCCGCAAACTTGACCACATCGCCCACTCGCAGAATGGGGCAGAAGGGGGCTCTTTCAGGGTGGAAGCGGCAGGTCTTCACGTCAGCGGCTGTCAGGTCGGGAAGGAGGTTCCCCCTGGGGAGTGGAGGGGGCGTTGACGCGTGGGTCTCCCTCCAGCGTCAACGCTCTGGACGCTCCCCCTCCGCGCCTCTGCCTCGAGCCTTCCCGATGGCCCACACCGCCACCCTCCTGCATGAGGATGGGTGGCCTCATCCTCGGCTCCTCTGCTGTGCTCTGCACGTAGACACCCAACCAAGAGGGGCTGAACTGAGGCACCACTGGAGAAGGGCTGCCCGCAGGGAAAAGGGACACCCCACCCACACGTGGGCTTGGGGTGGGGAGGAGACGACCCCGCCTTCTTCAGAGGCACCCCCCGTTCCAGGCCCAGAGTCCACTGTCCCAGCCCCCACCCCCACTGCCCAGCAAAGCCCCCATGTGGGCCCTCAGCCCCAGTGCACGAGACTGGCAGAGAAACTGGTCCCAGAGTCCACCCTGGGGAGCGGGGAAGAAGAGGTGTTCCCCTCCTGGGGGTAGGGGTGGGGGTGGGGAGTGGCTGCGATGCTTCTTGGCTTCAGGAAGGAGCAAGGACTCAATCCTTTGGCCCCTTGATGTGACGCGCTGACTCACTGGAAAAGACCCTGATGGATGGGAAAGATTGGGGGCAGGAGGAGAAGGGGACGACAGAGGATGAGATGGCTGGATGGCATCACCGACTCAATGGGCATGAGTTTGGGTGAACTCTGGGAGTTGGTGATGGACAGGGAGAGGCCCGGCGTGCAGCGGTCCAAGGGGTCGCAAAGAGTCGGACACGACTGAGCAACTGAACCGAACGGGACTGAGGACTCACTTCTCGAAGTTGAAGAGGGGGAAACGGATGCTGTTCTTGATGAAAATAGTAAAGTTCTCGGCTTCCATCATGACAGGCCTGCGGGGGAGAGCAGTAGCCCTGAGCTCGGGAGGAAGGGGGCGGAACCGGGAGGAGGGACCACCGGCCTCCCTGGGAGCACCTCCTGGTGGCCACGTGGCCCTGGTATCTCGGGGTCTGAGGGACAGTGGGGCTGGGGGAGATGCTCCCAAGGGCCCCTTCCCCGCCCCACGGGCAGACGGGACCGGGGTGCCAGAGGCGCGGAGCGTGCCCCGGGCCCTTACGTCTCCACTGTGTCCACCTCCGCTGGGCACCAGCCCTGGATCTCGCAGGTCCGGAGCGCAGAGCTGTAGTTGACGCAGCGGCCGGTGAGGATCCCTGCGAGGGTGGAGCCGTGATCGCTGGGTGCACGCTCGGCCCTTCACCCTTCCCTGTCAGGGACAACCCCCAACACACATAGGGACCCCGCGGGCGGAGGGAAAGGACAGGCCGGGCCAGGGAGGTGGACTGGGGGCCTCGTGCTCCTCAGAGCTCCTCCTGCCTCACCTCCCCAGCCCTGGACTGGGCCAAACGGAGGGGACGACCTATCACTCCCGTGTTCCAAGCCCCTTCACCGCAGGCTCTTTCCTGCCTCTGCTCTGCTCCTCTTGCCTAGAATGCCCTTCCCGAAGCCTCGCCTGCCAAATCCTGCCCGTTCTTCAGGGCCCATCCCAAATGTCCCTGCCTCTAGGAAGCCACTCGGGGTGCCCATCAGGAACCAGGGGCTCCCCTGGTGGCTCAGCGGTAAAGCATCTGCCTGCGATGCAGGAGCCACAGGAGACCTGGGTTCGACCCCTGGGATGGGAAGATCCCCTGGAAGAGGGCGCTGCAGCCCATCCCAGTGTTCCTGCCTGAAGAATCCCAAGGACAGAGGAGCCTGGTGGGCTACAGTCTGTGGGGTGGCAGAGCTGGACACGACTGAAGCGACTTAGCACACACACCCCAGGAGCCAATCTGTCTCCCCCTAGGCCCTGCATCCCACTGTGCGTCTGTGACGGCCCTGGCCACCTAGGGCACATCTGTGTGCCCCCCATCCCTGGACTGGCAGCTTGGGGGTAGCCCCCGCTGGGCTGGCACATGGTGGGCTTCCGTCAGAGAGGGCAGCGCCACTCGGGACCCCTGATTCCCACCCTCTCCCCTGGCGGGGATGTGCTGCCCTCCGGTCCGCTGACACCGTGGGGTTGGGAGCGCATGAGGAGGGGGCCGCCCTCACCTCCTCCCGGGAAGCGCTCGGGCCCGCACTGGCTGTCGGACACACAGCGGAACTTCTCCTCGCTCTGCAGGGAGACAGGTGCGGGGAGGATCCGTCACCTCGGGGGCAGTGCGGGGGCGCTGGAGGGTGGGGGCTCCCACGCAGCTCCAGGGCCTGGACCCTGGGCCTCTGCTTGCACCCTCAACCCCATGCCTCCCCCAACCACGCTGCCGTGCCCTCACCTCTGGGCAGAAGCCTTGCATCTGGTTTTCCGTGACGATCATCTTGGTGATGATGACAAAGACAGAGGTGCCCTTGGGAGGAGGAGGAGGGGGAGGGAAAATGCAGCAGTGCCAATCTGAGGGGTGGGCACGACTGTCACGCCCACTGTACAGATGGGGAGACTGAGGCTCACCCTCATCCCCACCGTACAGATAGGGAGACGGAGGCTTACCCTCATCCCCACCGTACAGAGGGGGAGACGGAGGCTTACCCTTATCCCTACTGCACAGAGGGGAAAACGGAGGCTTACTCCCATCCCCACTGCACGGATGAGGAAACAGGCTTACTCTTATCCCCACTGTACAGATGGGGAAATGGAGGCTTACTCTTATCCCCACTGTACAGATGGGGAAATGGAGGCTTACTCTTATCTCCATTGTACAGATGAGGAAACAGGCTTACTCTTATCCCCACTGTACAGATGGGGAAACTGAGGCTGTTATCCCCACTGTACAGATGAGGAAACTGAGGGTTGGACCCAGAGATCTGGCCAAGATCATGGGGCTAACAAAAGGCAGAGTTGGGGTCCAAGCCAAACTCTTTCCAGACATCCTCCCGGCCCTTCTTGCTCCCCACAGGGTGTTGTCCTTGATTTCAGGACAGGTTGTAGCAGAGCTAGGGAGAAACCCGGCTCCCTGACACCCAGTGCTGCCTAGCAAAGTGGGAAGGCACGCCCAAGCCCCTAGCACCTCCCAGCTGCTGGGAAAGGGGTCCCCCGGGCCCCTGATGCCATGGCACCTGGTCTGGGAATCCCACCCACGCTCCTTGCCTTGGGCCCTCCCCGCCAACCTACCCAGCATCGGGGCGCCCACAGGGTCCCAGGCCGGCAGAGGGACGTACCTGGGGTGGGGTCACATAGTCAGACACGTCCATGACTCGGTTGGCATAGCGTCCGAAGCCCTTGACCTTGGTCACGACCGAGGACTCGATGGCCGTGTCCCGCACTTGGTACGCCTTCTCGTGCAGGAAAACCCACCTGGCCGGGGCGCAGGGGTGGAGAGCAACAGAGGAAGGGCGAGGCCCTCAGACAGAGGCTGGGAGAGCCGCTTCCTGTCCGCCCCCAGAGGGCATGGGAGCGTGGGCTGCAGGCTTGACCCTGCCCGGGGTTGGCTTAGAGTCACGTTTCTCCCCCTTTCTGCACTTTCCCCCGAAGAGCCCTTTTAGACTTCCGTTTTTCCCCTCCTTGAAATGTTAATGCTATAGATGCCATTTATGTATTGGTTGTTGTTTTCTGCTTTTTACATAAAAAGAGTGAGATGTCTGGACTTCCCTGGTGGTCCAGTGGTTAAGCGTCCGCCTGCCAATGCCAGGGACACGGGTTCAATCCCCGGTCCAGGAAGATGCCACGGGTCCTGGGGCCGCTGAGCCTGAGTACCACAGCCACTGCAGCCTGGGTGCTCTGGGGCCCGCCTCTGCGCAAGAAGACCCAGCGACGAGAAGTCCTCCCAGCTCGAGAGGGGCCCTGCTCTCCGTAACTAGAGAAAGCCCAGGTGCCGCAGCGAAGCCCGAGGCGGACAAGAAGTAAGTGATTAAAAAAAATTTTTTTCAAGAGTAAGTTTTGGTTTTTTTTAAAGTTTTCCAAGAACCAGTTGTCAGCTGTGCTGTCTTTCTCTGGCGGCATCCTGGAGAGAGGACGCAGAGGGTCACGGGCCTCTGACCCCGGTGCCTCCCAGGCTTTGCTAACGGCTGTATCCTAAGAGCTGGCACACCGCGAGGGGTTCAGCGGACAAGCCAACGCAGGCCCTGGGCGCTGGATGGGAGGCCCCGGGGAGGAGGCAGGGCAGGGCAGGGGCCTGCCAGCTCGCGCCTGGCAGGTGACGCGAGGGCTGCGGCGGGAGGCGGCGCCGCTTATTTCTTGGGTTGTGCTGCCACCCAGTGTGCATTTACCGGTACTGTCGACACGGAGTAAGAAACTATGGTCCTTGTCCCCCAAACGCTTGAGCCAAAGAATTAAGTTTAACACGGAAGTGAGGAAACGCAGACACGAAGGGGAGATACTCAGAGCAGACCAAGTAATAATTTAGCACAGTCCGAGAGCTTCAGGTCCGGCGCAGGGGCTAGAGATAACCCTCTGAGCCCTCATCTTCGAGCTGTCCTGTAGATATGCAAACCCCCCACCAGGTGGAAGAATCTGATTAGGTGGTGAGCAGACTGTAGCCATGACATGAGCTGCCAAAATTCTGAGAACCGGCCTCAAAAACATAGCAAAACGAAACAAGCCAACCCTGGAACTGAAGACGAACTGAAAGCAATCGAGACGCCCCGGTCAGACCACTGAGGACCAATTTCAAGACGACAGTCAGAGCTGACGGTGCTGTGTCTGCGTGCAGCTTTGCCCCCTTCAGCCGACAAAAGCTGAAGCTCCCTGGTCGTCGGGGTGGGGGTGGGGGTTGGTGGTGTGGGGAGTCTGCCTTTGGAGAGCATCTGGCATCCCCAAACAGAGCAAACTTTCCCTTCCACTGACCTGGCCTCTGTACCGGCTTCTGAGAGGCAAGCAGCTAAGCCTGCTGTCAGTCACGCAGCTTCCCCCC
>SJYX01013589.1:317580-328198 GCA_006410675.1 Oreotragus oreotragus
CACACACACACACACACACCAATCCCCAGGGTGTCAGCCAGGGCCTCCCACCTCTCCCCCTACACACACACACGCACACACACACACACACACAGGGTAAAACGCATCAGGAGCTTCCGTCACGTCCATCACTCCCCTGCAGCAGTGAAGGATCGGAGGTCCAGCCTCTGCCTGTGGCTGCAGCCCCGTCCTCCACCGCCCCCTCCTTGGCTCCCTCTGCTCCAGCCACCAAGACCCCTCCTCGCCCCGTGGTCACCAGGCTCTCCCACTTGGCAGAGCGGGCCTTCCCTGCCCTGAACCCCCTTCCTTTCCTTCCTGCCCCTGGTGGCTCTGACTCAACCTTCAGCTCCTGGCTTCTAAGTCTCACCTCCAGAAAGCCTTCCCTTACGTCCCCGGCCAGGTCAAAGGCAACCCCCTCGGTCCCCGCAACCCTCGGGGCACTGGGCGCCCCTTCTTCAACCCCGAGCCACGGCTGCCATTTTATATCTGCTCGTGGAGACGGTCTGATTAGCATCCATCTCTGGCGGGGTCAGCTCCATCGGGGTGAGGACCCGTCCCGCTTGGGCCCAGTGTTCCTGCCTCCGTGCCAGGAAGACATGCTTAATACACTCCCGCTACCTTCCTGACCACGGACGCGCGTCCGGGCTCAGGTGCATAGAGATGCGGCTGAGACCAGGGCTGGGCTGAGGAGCGCGCTGATGGAACTGCCAGGCGCTGCTCCGTTGGGGAGCTGTCAGGCTGGGAGACGGATGGGGCTGGATGTCAAGACGCCAAAGAGCCTCTCCCACCCGCCCAGCAGGCCGGCCTGCCGCACTGAGGATGGGGCGCCAGCCTGGATCAGGGAGAGGGAGAGACAAGGGCGGTGGGGGGGCAGGGGCGATGGAGCCCACTGGGTCTCGCCTCCATCAGCCTCCAGCCTGGAGCCCATGGAGCCAGGCCAGGCTGGAAGATGCTGAAGTAGCTCTGTGCTCACCTGGACCAACAGACCATTCTGCTGCGACGAACAACCACAGCTGCGCGCGCACGCAAACGTGGAGCCTTAACCAGCCTTGAGCCAGGCACCGGAGATGCCGACGGAGGGCATGTGCAAACACCCTATCTCGTGAAACCTCAGTGTTGGAACAGTTCATTTAAAGCCATTTAAGCCCATTCCAAAGCTTGAATCCCTCCTCTCCCGCCCCCGCGAGGAGACTGCATGTGCAGCCTCATCTACACACCGCACAAATGAAACCCACTGGCTCTCAGCACGCGTGTGGAGCTGCTAAAAATTTCCTTCATCCACGTCCACCCATCTTTCCACGCGCTACTCTGGCCTGGTGGGCCAGCAGGTCCACTCCCATGGCCCCAGCCCGCACACACATGGGTCTCCTTTGACCTCCCTGCATGAACTCCTGACGGTCATCGGTGGCTTTCTGTCTCCCGCATGCAGACTCGTCTCAACGAACAGCATGAGGCTAGAGACCCGAATGCCAGGAAAAAAGAACAGACCTCCGAAGTTTCTTCCCGCTTTCCTGTGTCTCCCCCCGGCCATTGTCTGTTTCACGAACCTTTGTGAATACACGGAGAAGGTGATGGCGCCCCACTCCAGTGCTCTTGCCTGGAAAATCCCATGGACAGAGGAGCCTTGTGAATACATGTGTGTACGTGTGTGCGCTGTGTACCTGCAAGAGGTGGGGGCCAAGAGGGGGTGTTCAGACCTCCCTGGCTCTTAAGCAACTCCCAGGATGGATTCTAGGGCATGAAATCAGGCGAACGTAGGGCACTGTGCTCTCTGACAAAGGGGAGGATTTCTGGTCCTTGAGGGGGGTGGTCCCCATGTCATGCTCAGGAAAGCCTCCTTTCTCTGCAGTAAATCTTCCCTGGAGNGGCGGGGGGAGCTGCGGGTCAGGGGGCGCTGGGGCGGCTTGCGGGGGCGCCCCGCGCGCTGAGTCGGCCGGGCCCGGGGGGCTGCGCTGCTCGGTGCTGCGGCGCCCGGTGCAGCGCCCAGGGAGGGTGTCGGATGGGGGGGTGGGGTCAGCACTTCTTGGGGCAGGCCCGGCACCCCAGGAATGGGCCTGGCACCCCCAGGACTGGATCCGGGCCCCCGGGCGGAGGAGATAGGACGCATGCCCGGCTCAGCGGGCCCATCCGGGGGCACCGTGAGCGGCTGTCCTTCCTAGCACCTCTCCCTCTCCAATTCAGATCCCCAGCGCGCCCTCCATCTGCGCGCCCACCCAGGCATTTCGGTGGTACCAACAGGGCTAGGTCAGCATGGCAGAAACTCTGGAGTTCAACGACGTGTATCAGGAGGTGAAGGGCTCCATGGTGAGAAGGGCCCTGCGGAGGGAGGGGAGTGGACCTGCAGGGCCACTGATCATGCCCATGCTCTGAATGGGCATGCTGGTTTGGAAAAGGGGTCAGAGTACCCGTTATGTGCTTAGGGTTCCCCCCAGCTGAGAAGCGGGACCCAGGGAAAGGACCAGATCGCGTGGGCTTGAAGGGCCTCACAGCTGCTGTACCCAGCCCCGGAGCCTGGAAACTGAGACCCTGCAAGGGTTGTGGATTCCTGAGCCAGGATTAGAGCCCAAGTGTGCTAGCAGGCTTGTCTCCCTTGACCGGCCCCCAGAGGGCCCCTCGGCTGCTCCTGCTCCGGTCTGTGGATGCCAGGCGGGCCCAGACGGGGCACTGGGTGGGACTGACCCTGGTCTGCGCTGCGGCGTGCCCACACATCTGGGCCTGTTTCCCCCCAGAATGATGGTCGGCTGAGGCTGAGCCGTCAGGGCATCATCTTTAAGAACAGTAAGACGGGCAGAGTGGACAACATCCAGGCTGGAGAGCTGACCGAAGGCACCTGGCGCCGGGTGGCTCTGGGCCACGGGCTTAAACTGCTCACAAAGAACGGCCACGTCTATAAGTACGACGGCTTCCGGGAATCGGTGAGACACCCTGCTGCCATCGCCCCTTCTCGTCTGTGTATCTCCGTTACCCCTTCTTCTGGTAGCTGCGATCGCTGGTTTGGGCTCCTCCCAGCAGGACCAGTGCGGCCATTAGGCAGTCAGCGTCCGGTTTGGGGCCAGCCTCAGGACTTGCCTTTGTGCCCTGACTCCAGAAGTTTTTCTACTGTTTTGATTTTTTTTTTTTTTTTTGGTGGTTTCTGCCTGTTGTCTTTATCCAGGTTCTGTGTCTTACCTGATGCTTTAGTTTGGGTTTTGTTTTTCCACTGTGACCTGCGTGCATTCAAGACTTTACTTCATTTTCGTTTCCATTTTCGCTAAAGCAATACCTGTACAAACTCAGAAAAGACACTGAGAGACCCCTAACTGGGAATGTCAGCCCCTTACTTGATTCCTCTCCCAGGCTGAGAAATAACCCAGAAATAACCTCTTCCAACAGTCTTTTAAACGGTTTTATAGCTGTGATTCTTAAGTCAACAAGGATTTCTGATTCACGGTATACTGGGTTAGCTTCTCAGAAACAGATAATCCCAGGACATTCCAGTTTGTGTTCAGGCCACCAGGAGTTTACTGGGCTGCTTCTCTTTCCTCTCCCTACAGGAGTTTGAGAAGCTCTCTGATTTCTTCAAAACTCACTATCGCCTGGAGCTAATGGAGAAGGACCTGTGTGTGAAGGGTTGGAACTGGGGAACCGTGAAGTTTGGTGGTGAGTCCTGCGGGAGATCGAGTTTTCGGGGGAGGAGGAAAGATGAAAAATTTCCCCCTTTAACTTGTCTTGCTCTCTCTGCCACTGCCTCTGATTGCCTGTCTGTTTGTAAATGATTGTGTGTTTATCGAGGACCAACGGTGTATTAGAGGGTCTGGGATAAACAGCCTCTGGGCCCTGTCCATAGGGAACCTGCAGTCTGGTGGGAGCGCAGTTTGTGCTCAGCTAGGGAAAGAGGCTGTGGATGGATCGTCCGCCTTTTCCCCACAGGGCAGCTGCTTTCCTTCGACATCGGTGACCAGCCGGTCTTCGAGATCCCGCTCAGCAACGTGTCCCAGTGCACCACCGGCAAGAACGAGGTGACGCTGGAGTTCCACCAGAACGATGACGCGGAGGTCTCCCTCATGGAGGTGCGCTTCTACGTGCCGCCCACCCAGGAGGATGGTGTGGACCCCGTCGAGGTGAGGCTTTCCGCGGTGCCGAGCGGGCCCCGATAGCCCCGCGGCCGGCTCCCAGCGGCTCCACGACCCGCGTGTGCTTCGGCAGGCCTTCGCCCAGAACGTGCTGTCGAAGGCGGACGTGATCCAGGCCACTGGGGATGCCATCTGCATCTTCCGGGAGCTGCAGTGTCTGACGCCCCGAGGCCGCTACGACATCCGCATCTACCCCACCTTCCTGCACCTGCATGGTAAGACCTTCGACTACAAGATCCCCTACACCACGGTGCTGCGGCTCTTCCTGCTGCCCCACAAGGACCAGCGACAGATGTTCTTTGTGGTAAGCCGGGGCCCCCGGGGCCCTGGGAGGCAGATGTCGCCCGCGTCTGTCTAGTGCGTCCGCTGGTCCTCCGAGCCCTGGCTGGCGCTGACCCCGGTTGCTGCCCCCCCACCGCAGATCAGCCTGGACCCTCCCATCAAGCAGGGTCAGACTCGCTACCACTTCCTCATCCTGCTCTTCTCCAAGGACGAGGACATCTCCCTGACGCTCAACATGAACGAGTGAGTGAGGCTTTCCCCGGCCCGGGCCGGGGCGGGCGGGCGGGCGGGCAGGCGGAAGCCCGCAGCGCCCCCGCCCGCCTCTTGCTGTCCTCAGGGAGGAGGTGGAGAAACGCTTCGAGGGGCGGCTCACCAAGAACATGTCGGGGTCCCTCTACGAGATGGTCAGCCGGGTCATGAAGGCGCTGGTGAACCGCAAGATCACGGTCCCAGGCAACTTCCAAGGGTGAGTGCGCTGGCCTGGGCTGCTGCCGGCCTGGGGGGCGGGGGGTGCGCCCCCAGGTGAGCCCCTGCTGGGGATGCCACCCCACGGGCCCTGGGTGGGCGGTCGCTGGGGGGGGGCAGCCCCCTGAGGCTTACACACCGGGGGGCCTGGCGCACGCTGCCCAGGCGGCTGCCCAGGCGGCACTGACCATGCCCCCTCCCCAGGCACTCGGGGGCCCAGTGCATCACCTGCTCCTACAAGGCCAGCTCAGGGCTGCTGTACCCCCTGGAGCGTGGCTTCATCTACGTCCACAAGCCGCCTGTGCACATCCGCTTTGACGAGATCTCCTTTGTCAACTTCGCCCGCGGGACCACCACCACGCGTTCCTTTGACTTTGAAATTGAGACCAAGCAGGGCACCCAGTACACCTTCAGCAGCATCGAGAGGTGAGCGCCTCTGCCCAGCCCTCCCGGGCACCCTGGCCCCGACCCAGCCTCCTCCACCGGGCGGCCCGGCCTGTCCAGGCCGGCGACTCCCCTCTGACGTGTCGAGTCCTGAGCAGTTTCTCTTCTGCTGCCTGGAATTTGGCCTTCTCCCTTGGGGTGCTCAGCTTTCAGCAGCCGCTGCGTTGCTTGCTTTCTGTGTTTAAAATCCGAGTGCCGGATGTGTCTGGTACCAGCCCTCCTCCTCTCCCTGCATGGTGGAAATGCTCTCTCCTTCTTTCCTTGAATGATCTCTGTGCCTGAGAACACGGCAGCTGGTCGCTGAATGCTGGCTGGGGCTACGTGTTTCACAGACACGTGCACAGTCAACCTTCATAACAGCCTGAGAAGGCTGGGCTGCTGCTGCTGCTAAGGTGCTCCAGTCGTGTCTGACTCTGTGCAGCCCCATAGACGGCAGCCCACCAGGCTCCCCTGTCCCTGGGATTCTCCAGGCAAGAACACTGGAGTGGGTTGCCATTTCCTTCTCCAATGCATGAAAGTGAAAGGGAAGTCATTCAGTCATGTCCGACTCCTAGCGACACCATGGACTGCAGCCCACCAGGCTCCTCCGCCCATGGGATTCTCCAGGCAAGAGTACTGGAGTGGGGTGCCATTGTCTTCTCCAGAAGGCTGGGTTACAGACTAGCAAAATGCCCAGCCCGCCTCCCCCCTGCTTGTGCGTGTTGGTGGACAGGCACACACTCCTTCCTGCGTTTTTTCCCCCTGAAATCTTAACATCCTGTAAGTTTTCTTCAAGACCAGCGTCTGACTAGTCTCTGCCTGCTGTCCGCCGGGGGTCTCTGAGATCTCCGGCGTGATCGAGCTGTCAAGAGTTTGGTCCCCTCGGTCCCTGCGGCCCCTGAGGGGTGTTGGGACGGCCTGCAGCCCACCCCGTGTTGGACCTGCTCATTGGGTAACGGGCCCCTCTCCTCTCAGGGAGGAGTACGGCAAGCTGTTCGACTTTGTCAACGCCAAGAAGCTCAACATCAAAAACCGAGGACTGAAAGAGGTACCTGGGCGTGCTCTGGAGGAGCCTCGCCTGTCCTCTGACGGGGAAGGGGCTGGGGTTGGCGCGGCTTCTTTTTCACTCTCTCTTCTTTTCTCGCCTTTGTAGAAAAAAGAGGTGCGTGAGACCCTCCCCCTCCGGGTACAGGTTTCCTGGCATGACCTTAGAGCAGGCTCCGCAGTCCCCCAGGGGCCCCCCGCGGGCCGGGCACGGGAGGGGCTTGGACTAACCGGGTTGGCAGGGAGTCGGGCAGACGCTCTGCGCTGAGCTGTGTGTGGACACGTGTTCCCGGGGCTCCAGGTGCGGTTGCTCCGAGCTACTCACAGGCATGGGGACGGCTTCTGCGGGCGCGGGTCGGGGGTCTGGCCCTGAGCCCCACGCCTGCCCTGCAGGGCATGAACCCCAGCTATGATGAATACGCCGACTCGGACGAAGACCAGCACGACGCCTACCTGGAGCGGATGAAGGAGGAGGGCAAGATCCGCGAGGAGAACGCCAACGACAGCAGCGATGAGTCGGGAGAGGAGACCGGTGGGCGGCCTGGCGGGGAGCGGGGCGGGGTCCCCCAGGGTCGGGGCGGGGTCCCCAGGGGCAGAGCTCACGTGGCCTGTGCTCTTTTTCAGATGAGTCCTTCAACCCGGGTGAAGAGGAGGAGGACGTTGCAGAGGAGTGAGTCGTGGGTCTACTCAACGGGTGAGGGTGGCCCGTAAGCTCCAGGGACCGGAATGCCTCTGGGCGTTCCCAAGTCCCGGAGCTACCTACCGACCGAGGGTAGAGAAGTGAGCGCTGCTGAAGTGACACAGGGACACGTTTTAAAGTTGTCAAGACGCTTTGTAAGTGCAAAGTGTCTCCTGAAACCGAAAAGGACAGTGGAGAATGGGGGTAGCGGCCGAGCTTGCCCTTCCCAGCTGCGGTCCTCGGGTCAGGCAGTGCATCTCTGTGTCTTCCCTGTGAGATGGTAGTGTCCGCCACGACTTAAAAAAAAATTGTTTATTTTTATTTTGGCCGGGCTGGCGTTGGTTGCTGGGTGCGGACTTTCTCGGGTTGCTCTCTGCTTTCGGGGTGCGGGCTTTTTGCTGCCGTGGCCTGTCTTGTGTTGGAGCAGGGCTCTAGGGTGCAAGTGGCTTCAGGAATTGTGACTCACGGGGCTTCGCTGCTCTGCAGCGTGTTGGACTCTTCCCAGAGCAGGGATCAAACCCGTGTCCCATCGGGAAGTTCCTCTATCGGTGTCAGAAATACGACTCAAACTGATTTTCACGTAAGAGTGAGTTTTATTAGGTCATGTAACCAGAAAGCCTGGTGATAGAATTGGGCTCAGGCACCTGAATCCAAAGGCTTCCCTGGTGGCTCAGACGGACCTGAGCCTGTCTGAAGAATCCGCCTGCAATCCACCCAGGTTCCATCCCTGGGTGGGGACGATTTCCTGGAGAAGTGGGTGGCAAGCCTCTCCAGTATTCTTGCCTGGAAAAATCCCATGGACAGAGGAGACACAACTTAGCGACTAGCCCACCACCACCGTGACTGAATCCAGGTGCTCAGAAGTTGAGGGGAATATTAGTTTTTACTTCTGATTTCCTTATTTTTAGATGGGCGCACGTGTTGCTAAATGACCCTGAGCAATGCGTCCTCTGGGTTAGCACTCAGAAGCGCTGCTGTTTGCAGAGCAGGGGTGGATGGCGTGCTTGCCGCCCCTTCCTGAGTCTGAGTTCTGAGATGTGCTCGGGTGAACTAAGAGCTAAGCCACGGGCCAGCCCCGCCCCCCACCCACCTCGCTTAGAGCCTGTGGTTGGGGTGAGCTCCCCCTGAATATGGTGGTTCCCAATAGGGAGTTGGAGTTCTCTTGGAACAAGAGAATTAGCAAAGGTTGGGAGAGAAGACTCTTGCTGGAGCACACTAGTTCTGCTTGCTCCGCGCTTGGGAAGGTCAGTGAGCAAATGCCTGTGAACATGCCTTGGAAACGGCTCCGCACTGTGATGCAGGTGTAAGGGGGCTCCATCTTCTGAGGAGCTGAGCACGTGTGATGGAGGGGACCGCTTAGGGGTACTGGGTTGGACTGAAGGGGGCCCCCCAACTTTTTACATGGTAGCTCATTATCTCTTCATCAGAGAAGACTGCAGGGTTAAAACAGTTAGCCCAGAGGAAGTGGTGAAGTGGACCTGGGGCATTTTCTGGGCAGGATGAGACGAGGCTTTCTCTCCATGGTCGGGTCTGGGTTAGGCCGTGACCCAACAAAGCCACAGAGGACCCCGTATTGATGGATTCAACAAGGAAGCTGCTGCCACGGCGCGGTGCCGGGGGGGACTGGGTGGTCGAAGGCACGCCAGCGAGAGGAGGATGCGCGCCGCAGCCCTGCTCTGCCTCTGCTCTCTGGGCGGGGGTCTTTGGGCTCGCTGTCCTGTCCTAAGCTGGTGGGGGCTCTCCTCTCTCTGAGCCCCGATGTCCTTGACAGGTTTGACAGCAATGCCTCCGCCAGCTCCTCCAGTAACGAGGGCGACAGTGACCGGGAAGAGAAGAAACGGAAGCAGCTGAAAAAGGCCAAGATGGCCAAGGACCGCAGGAGCCGCAAGAAGCCCCTGGAGGTGCGGACGCCGGTGGGCGGCCGTGCTCTTCCAGTCTTTCTGTAGCACCCCCCCGGTAGGGCCTGCGGACTGGTGCTGCTGGGCCGAGTTTTGTAACCACTGGCGCTGGCCTTGAGGAGGAGCCTGGAGAATTTTCAGTCTGGCCCTTGAGACAATTAGCTTCTGGGAGATCCAAATTGGGAGCAGGCTTCTGTCCTTGGAGCCCAAGGAGAGGGTTCCTGGTGAGCTCAGGCTGGGGTGTTGAGGTCATGGTCTCCGTCCCTGGGGGCTCTCCGTGTAGCCTGACGCCGCGCAGTCTTTTCCCCATTGTGTCCCTCTAAGAAGGAGGTCCAGGTCATCTCTTGGGGAGAACGTGGAGCTTTGTGGGCAGTAGGTGGCTGATGGCCTCTGGGTTCCTACACAGGTAAAGAAGGGCAAGGACCCCAATGCCCCCAAGAGGCCCATGTCCGCCTACATGCTGTGGCTGAACGCCAGCCGGGAGAAGATCAAGGCGGAGCATCCGGGCATCAGTGTCACGGACCTCTCCAAGAAGGCAGGCGAGATCTGGAAGGGAATGTCCAAGGAGAAGAAGGAGGCAAGGAGCCGCGGACACACGGCGTCGGGCCCCTGGGACCTGATGGAGGCGGCTGGGCCCAGGGCTACGGTTCTGTGCAGGTCTTGCCTGCACTGGGGCAGGGGTCTGATTTTTTTTTTTTCCTGTTTTTTTCATTCCCTGTGTATGTGTGACACAGGAGTGGGATCGCAAGGCTGAGGATGCCAGGAGGGAATATGAAAAAGCCATGAAGGAATATGAAGGAGGCCGTGGAGAGTCCTCCAAGAGGTGAGAGTTGGGAACAAAATGACCCAGGAGCTGCTTTTCTGGCAGGTATTTTTGTAGTTCCAGGTTGAGAATCGGGGTGTTAGGCGCTTCTGACTGCAGTAGGGCAGTGCTGCTCAGATCGGGGTAGGCAGTTGCCCAGGTATGGGGAGTGGGCTAGAGGATTTCTGAAAGTAACTTGGATAAATGTGGCTCATTTTCCTAAGAGCCATATTTTCCTTCAATTTTATTTCAAGGTGTGCGGGAGATTAAAACTAGTTATTAAGGAGCGTAATTCCCATGAAGTTTTAAAGGTATAGTAACAAACGTTAGAAGACCCCTTAGAGAAGGAAACGGTGATGCACCCCAGGACTCTTGCCTGGGAAATGCCAGACAGAGGAGCCTGGCGGGCTATGGTCAGCGGGCTCTCAGCAGAGGGGGACACGACTGAGTGACTCAGCAACAACAGATGTTAAGCAAGTTTTGCATGTGGGGCTGCTTCAGGCTGGAGCCCCTGATCTTCCAGTGATTCAGTTATGATGCGCTCCCCTGAGGCGCTTGGGGCTGACACGCCTGGCTGTGTACGTGAGCTGGGCAGTGTGGCCGGGATTGGGAAAGGCCCTGTGAAAGCCAGGAGAGGTTCGGCCCTGATGATGTGGGGAACCCGAGGGCCCAGCGCCCACTTCCCTCTTCCTCACCCAGGGATAAGTCCAAGAGGAAGAAGAAAGTCAAGGTGAAGATGGAGAAGAAATCCACACCCTCGCGGGGCTCATCATCGAAGTCTGCATCAAGGCAGCTGAGCGAGAGCTTCAAGAGCAGAGAGTTTGTGTCCAGTGATGAGAGCTCTTCCGGAGAAAACAAGACCAAGAAGAAGAGGAGGCGGAGCCAGGTGTGGCGGGCCCAGGGGGGCCTGGGT
>SJYX01013589.1:346072-356952 GCA_006410675.1 Oreotragus oreotragus
CTGGCAAGACAAAGGGGGAGGGAACCACGGGAGGCCCTGTCTCTTATACACATCTGGCGGGGGGGGGCGGGGGCGTGACCTCTGGGGAGGGCAGAGGTCAGATAGAGCGAGATTCAGGTCGCGGCCTGCAGGGGTGCAGGGGTCGGTGCAGGGGGGGCCAAATGCTGAGGGTCCCAGGGCCCCAGGGTGTCTGTTCACCCCCCGTGCTGTTCACAGCGGCTGGATGCGCAGATCTTGCTGAGTCCTCTCCTGACCATGAGGTGGATGTTGTTGCCCTGGCCCTGGGTTGCAGGTGGGGACGCCGGGGCTCGGAGAGACCCCGTGTGGGAAGGTGTCCAGCTGACAGGGGAGGTGCCAGTGTCTCTGGCCAGCGCTTTCAGGGCCCCTGGGGCTTCTGGCCTGAATCCTGGGTCCCGCTGCCCCTCGGATGCTCAGAGCAAGGGTGCGAGCTGCTCCCGGGAGCTGGTCTGAAGCTGCTCTGGGCCTGGTGGAGTCCCACCCTGAGGCCACGTACCCAGCCAGCCAGACTCTCTAGTTTCCTTTTGCCTTTCCTTTACAAAGCCAGTTTTAAAAGCACATATTTTATTTGTTTACGTACTCAGCTGCACTGGGTCCCACGGGATCTTTGCTCTTCACTGTAGCCCGCGCGATCTACAGGGTGGCATGCACATTTTTAGTTTCCGCACTTGGGATACAGTTCCCTAGCCAGGGATTGAACCCAGGACCCCCCGCGTTGGACGTGTGGAATCTTAGCCCCTGGACCACCGGGGAAGCGCGCAAAGCCATGTTCCTGACCCATGAACCTTGGACCCTTAGACCTCCTCACAGGAGCTCTGGGCTTGGGGGATGTGGGTGGGCGTGGTCTGAGTGATCCCCTGGGAATGGAGCGCTGTGCGTTTCGTGGTGGGGGGGCCACACGGGAAGGCCTGGGGGCCCTAGCAGTCTCGGGCGCCTGAGGTCATTCTGGAGCTTCTATCGGTCGTCCTGGGGGCCTGTCCCCCTGCACCCCGGTTTCCCCCATGGAGTGAGAGTGTCGGGCAGCCAGCGCTGACCTGGGGTCTCCCAGGGGCGGGCAGGGGCCTCCCTGAGCTGGCGGAGCAGTGGCAGCTCCTGACTTTCTCTTGCAGGTTCCCAAGCCCTGGGTGCACCCTGGTCCAGGCCCCACCTTGGAGAATGGAGGCACCCCCGGCCTGGGTCTCCCTGCTGAAGCCTTGGGCTCGGGCCCTGAGTCTCCCCACCGTGACTCCCTCGAGGGGGGCTCTCCCCCTCACCCCCACCGTCCAGAGGCGCAGAGCCCTGCTGCTCCTGGGCCTCCCTCCCTGCCCCCCGAGACTCTGGGCTCCCCAGCTGCGGGCCTCCCCGAGAAGGGCTCCCACCACCCACCTGTGAGCCCAGAGGTCCCAGCCGAGGCCGCCCCGGAGGCCCCCAGACCCGGCAGCCCCATGGTGCGGGAGTTCGCAGGGCACCCCAGCCCCGAGCGGTCCCCTGCCACAGCACCCCAGCCCCTGACAGGAGCGGGTGAGCTGCCGGACCTGCCTCGGACGTTTGCATCCGGGGACGGGGCGGCCGCGGGGGATGAGGACCGCCCTGCCGGTGGCCTGGCCCAGCGGCGGTTTTCTGAAGGTGTGCTGCGGCCTCCCGGCCCAGACCGGGAGCAGCTGGGGGGCTCGCTGGTCGCCCTGCCCCAGGCCCAGGGGGGCCCGTCCGCCCTGGACCACCCCTTGGGGAGCGGGACCGAGTCCAGCTGGAGCTTGTCTCAGTCCTTTGAATGGACCTTCCCCACACGGCCTACAGGCCTCGGGGCGTGGCGGCTGGACTCCCCGCCACCCTCCCCCATCACCGAGGCTGCAGAGGCTGCAGAGGCCGCGGAGGCTGGAGACGGGGCCACCTCTGCCTGTGAGGAGGCTGGAAACTGGGCTGCGTCCACCCATGAAGAGGCCGGAGGTGGGGCAGCAGAGGCCAGAGACAGGGTTGCGTCCACCCAGGAGGAGCCTGGAGGTGGGGCCGCATCCACCCGGGAGGAGGCTGGAGGCTGGGCCACGTCCACCAGGGAGGAGCCCAGAGACGGGGCTGTGTCCGCCCGTGAGGAGGCCGGAGGAGGGGCCGCGTCCACCCGCGAGGACCCTGGAGATGGGGCCGCGGAGGCTGTGGAGGCCAGAGATGGGGCCGTGTCCAACCAGGAGGAGGCTGGAGGCGGGGCCACGTCCCTCTGCGAGGAGGCCGGGGACTGGCCTGCGTCCACCCGGGAGGAAGGCGCGTCCCAGCCAGGGCCAGGGGCCCCGTTGGCTGCAGAGGGACCAGGAAGACCTGCTTCCCGGGGGCCGGGGCTCGACCCGAGCTCCTCCCAGAGCCCGATGGGTGGTGGGGAGGATCATTCTCTGGAGTCCTCACCAACAGCAGAGGACCCACTTGGACCAGCCTTGCTGCAGGTAGAGACACACGGGGATCAGGAGCCCCCTCCACCTGCCCGGGAGGCCGCCCTGCGGGTCCTGGAGCCTGTCCTGGGGCAGGAGCAGCCAGCGGCCCCGGACCAGCCCTGCATCCTGTTTGTCGACGCCCCCGAGCCCGAGCAGGCGCTGTCTGTCGAGGAGGACCCCATGGCCCTGGCCCTGGCTGAGACCACCCGACCCAGGACAGCGGTTCAAGACCCCCGCCAGGCATCCCCTGAGCCCACGGGGCCCGAGAGTGGCTCCCACTGGCTGGACGACCTGCTGGCCTCGCCCCCGCCCACCGCACGGCGGGGTGCCCCGTCTGAGCTGAAGGGCGCCCCGACCCCCAGCACCTGCTCTGAGGTAAGGGGGGCCCCGGGCAGGGTTCAGAATGGACGTCAGGGGCTTCGGGGGGCCTTGTTGTTTCAACACGGATGCCCTTTGTCGAGAGTTTGGGATCCAGCTGTGAGCAGGCACCCCTGCCCCTGCCCTGGAGGTCCCTACCGTCTGCTCAGCTGGCGGAGCAGAGGGTGTGGGCTGCTGCTTAGAGTCTAGTCTGAGTCCGCATCTGACCCTGGCTTCCATCAGCTGAGTGGTCTCGGGAACATACGCAGACCTCCAAGCTTCAGAGCCCTTTCCCAATGATGACATTTGCCTCATAGACTTGGGGGCTTCCCAAGTGGCACTGCTGGTTAAAAATCTGCCTGCCAGTGCAGGAGACACAGGTTCAGTCCCTGTGGTGGGAAGATCCCCTGGAGGAGGGCATGGCAACTGACTCCAGTACTCTTGCCTGGAAAATTCCATGGATGGAGGAGCCTGGCAGGCTGCAGTCTGTGTGGCCGCAAAGAGTCGGACACGACTGAGCGACCGAGGACACTTAGGCTTGTGTTGTGGGCGAGACAGACCTGGAAAACGCCGGGTGCAGGGCTTGGCACCCCTGAGCGTTGGGTCCGTGAGGACGGGTGGTTTCATGAAGGGCATCAACAGAGCCAGATAGACTCAGGTCCTGGACCCAGACTGCCGAGTTGCTGTCTTGGCCCTGTTCCTGGCCCACGTGTGAGCTTGAACCCATGACTTTCCTGCCCACACCTCAGTTTCTGCGTCTATAAAATGGGGAGAAAGGTGCTGGGCTCTGTCTCGCAGGGTGATGGCTGCAGTGCCTGTAAAGTACTCAGACTAGCGCCCATCGCGAGTGCTTGGGAGTGTTGCATCTTGCGAGTGCTCTTACTGTGAAGTTCAGACTTGCTTTCGTAGAGGCTCACCGGAGGCAGAGCCTCGTGCAAAGGTTACCCAGTAATTTGGCAGCCGGGCTAGGGCCAGAGCACCGATTCCAGGCCCAGTGCCCTTTCTCCTACCGGGCTGCCCAGCAGTCTCAGGAACTTTTCACGCCCAGCCCGCAGCTGGCAGGGACGGGGCTGGGGGGAGGGAGGAGCCAGGGCCTCTGGGCGGGGCCTGGGGAACGAGCAGGAAGGAGTTAAGGCCGCCGGGCTCCCGGTAGGTGTGTCTGTCCTCCCCGGGATGCGGTGACTCAACTGGCCCCGGGCGGGGCGCTGAGAGCTGCTGCTGCTCTGCAGGGAGCGGGGCCAGGGCCGTTGGACAGGTCCGGGCGGGCGAGGGGAGCGGCCCAGCCCCGTCCCAGCACTCGCTGCGCCCAGTGGGCCCCGGGGCGGGCGGGACCGGAGGCCGGGACCATGGCCGGGTCCGGGGACCGGGAGCCCAGCGTGTCGGTCCTAGAGAGGCTGCTGGCCAACGCCGCGCTGCGGGACGAGGCCGGCCGGCTCCGCAGCCCTGAACCCAGGACTCTCCCTGCCGCACGAGTGAGTCAGGGAGTTCCAGACGGGGTGGGGAGCCTGGAGCCCCCGCTGGGTCTTCTCTCTGAACCGGAGGAGGCCGTTCCTTTGGGGCGGGCGGTGAGGACCCAGAGGGCTTCGCAGGGCAGCCGCTGGCAGAAGGGAGCTTCCCTTGTGGAGGTCGGGGCTGGGGGTTCACACGGGCTGGAAGGGTGAAGGGTGCCCTGGGGAGCTTGCCTTGGAAAGGGGCGGCTGTGGAGGGGCGCAGGTCTTGAGCGCTCCTCACCGAGGGCATGCCCGCCCCCACGGCCCCGGGAAGACCCCTCTGCCAGGCAGCCCTGCTCCTGGCGTTTTGCCAGGTGTTGCCCAAGGGAGGTAAACAGGACCGCGGGATCTGCCGCGGAGGCCCCACGGGGTGCCGGGGCTTCTGCTGAGCCCTCAGCTTCAGTGATTCCATTTAACCCTCACTGAACGATGGGGACCCCGGGGACCCAGAGTGCTTAAGTGATCTGCCCAAGGTCACACAGCCCGCATCCAAACCTAGGCTCTCCGAAGCGGAGTTGGGCAACTAGGCAGCGCTGACTCTCGCTCCGGACTGATCGCTGCCCTGATTAATTGCAAGCCCCGTTTCTTTGTGTGTGTGTCTCTCTCTGATTCCCAGGGACTCCTCGGCTGGGCCCAGAAGGACCTGCAGAGTGAATTTGGAATTGCAGGAGGCCCACATCCCGGTGGTTTCCGGCCTTCCACCTGGTCCCAGGACGCTTCTCGGGACTATGGCCTGGGAGTTGCAAGCCCTCGAAGGGACCCAGGCCTCGGAGAGAGGAACTGGGCCGGCGAGTGTGGCCACGGGGAGGGGGGCCCTGGGGAATGGGCTGGCAGGTGTGCCCTCGACCACGAGGAGGGCGAGGTCAGCGGCCAAGACGCGGGTGGAGCGGGGGCCCCTGGGGGCCTTGGCGCCCAGGACCGGGCGATCGGGAAGCCTAGCGCTCCGCAAAGCCACGAGGTGGAACTTCAGCACTGGGAGTTCGGGAAGAGGGAGTCCCAGGGCACCTACTCCAGCCGGGACGCGGAGCTCCAGGACCAGGAGTTCGGGAAGCGGGATTCCCAGGGCACCTACTCCAGCCGGGACGCGGAGCTCCAGGACCAGGAGTTCGGGAAGAGGAATTCTCCAGGGACCTACAGCGGTCGGGACGCAAGCCTTCAGGACTGGGATTTTGGGAAGAGAGATGCCCTGGGTGCCTACACAAGCCGGGAAGAAGAGGGGCAGGGTCTGGAATCAGGGCAGAAGGACCTGCTCACCAGGTATAGCAGCAGCCAGGACTCAGGGCAGCAGGGCCCGGGGTTCGGGAGGAGTGACTTCGGCAGGAGCGCCTGGGTGCCGGACTACAGCGGCGGCCTCCCCCGGGACTTCACAGCCAGAGCCCTGAGCACTGGATTCAGCCTCGAGGAGGCCCAGCGGCAGGACACGGAGTTTGAGAAGAAGACCCCTGGCCGAGTGAGCCCCGGGGCGGCTGGCAGGGACGCGGGCTGGCCCGAGACCGCCGAGGCGGGGGGCGTGTTCCCCGCCAGCGGCCCCCAGCCGCAGGACGGGGCTCCAGGGCAGAGGGACCCAGGCGGCTGGCAAAGCGGCGCTGCCTCCCAGGAGGTTGGGGGCCCGCAGGTTGGGGTCGTCCGGAGCCCAGGGGAAGCTGACAGGGAGGGGGCAGAGCGGGGCTGGGCCGGAGACTTCGGCCTGGGAGTGGGCGCCCAGCCAGAGGCGGCCTTTGGCCCGGGGCGGCGGGACTGGGGTGGCGGCTTCTGCGCGGAGGCCGCGGAGCGGAGCCCCCAGTTTGGGATAATCGGCGACGACAGGGCGGGTGGGGCCGGCCTGAGCCCTTGCGGCCAGCTGGGAGGCGGCCCCTTCCTGCCCCCCGAGGGGGCCATGGACTGGACTGACCAGCTGGGCCTCCGGAACCTGGAGGTGTCCAGCTGTGTGCACGCTGGCGGCTCCGGTGAAGCCAGGGAGGATGGCGTGGGACAGACAGGCTGGGCAGACCACGTGGACGTGACGGACGCAGGGCTAGTCCGCCGTCCGCAGAGCGGAGAGACGGAGGCCCCGGGGGGGCTCGGAGTCGGGGACCAGGACTGGACTTCCGGGGATGGAGCCCCCAGCCAGGCCAGAGAGGGTGGCGTGGGGCAGACTGGCTGGTCCGGCACGGAGGCGGGAGAGTTCCTCAAATCGAGGGAGCGTGGTGTGGGTCAGGCAGACTGGACTCCCGAGCCAAGAGACCGAGAGATCGGGCCGGGCAGGGTGGACTGGGGCGACAGTCTGGGCCTGAGGCATCTGGGGGTGCCCTGTGAGCTAGACTCGGAGAGTTCTCGGGGGCCACGGGGTTGCAGGCTGGACCAGGTGGACTGGGCCAAGGACGTGGAGCTCCCTGCTGAAGCCAGGGAATGTGGCGTGGGGGACATCAGCCAGTCCCCGGAACCAGGTGTGGGGAATGATGACCTCTCAGTCTCCGGCCTGGAGGCCCGAGGCCCCTCAGAAGCCAGGGAGCTTGGGGTTGGCGAGATGAGCGGGCTCGACGCCGAGGATGGAGACCCTTTTCTGCCGCCCGTGGTCATCTGCCCGGAGGAGGATGGATATGGGCTTCAGGAGTCCCCAGCCTTTGGACCCAGGTAAGGGAGCCCTGGGTGGGAGGGCGTGACACCCCCCTGGAAACGGTCTCATTTCTCCCTGGGGTGGAAGCTGCTCTTCCCCCAAAACATCTAGTATTCGGAGAACTGGGATGGTTCGGAGTGAGTTTTTCTTTGATTTATTTCTTAAATCGAGCACTGACACACACAGGTGAGTTTCTTTTTTTGAAGCAATGACTGGTGGTTGAGGTGTGATTTCTGCAGCATGGTTGTGTGTGTGCTGGAGGAAGCTTCCTGTGTGGGATGGTTTTGCTCCCGGCCTGGGGGCCGAGGCCTGGCGTGATCCTCGCCTGGGCAGGTCCACCGTGGAGCAGGCAGTGGCGTTCATCTCTTGCCAGCGGGGAGGGCCTCCATGCTTCTTGCTTGCCCTGTCTTAAGGCCCAAAGGGCAAGGCTTCCCTGGTTGTTCAGTGCTTAGGACTCTGCGCTTTGACTGCTTGTGGGCCCGCGTTCAGTCCCTGGTCAGTCGGGGGACTGAGATCCTGCACACGGACCGTGCAGCGCAGCCACTAAATAAAAAACAGCCACACCAGCAGAGAATTAAGCCCTGGTTCAAAAGGGAACCTGAAGAACACTGGGACCTGGTATCTGGCCTGGTGACCTTTTGGCCTCCACACCCAGGGTGGCTGAAAAAGAACTCCTCGCCCCACCCCCCAAAAAAAGTTTTATGAGTCAACCGTAGTCTGACTCTGAAATTATTCTATTCTAAAACCAACTGGGGCGATGTCTCACCCCACTTCAGGGTGCTTAAAAGGCATCATGTTTATTTTGCCGTCACTTCCGTCTGTTGAGATTGGGTTTAATTCTCTTGAGTCGCAGGTCTGACCTTGGCCAGACCTGGGTGGAGGGGTGCTTCTCATGTGTTGTGAAGAGGAGACAGGAGGGGATGCTGGGTAGAAGCTGTGTTTGCAATGGAGGAGGGGGTGCTGGTAGCTGAGGGGCTGGAGGCACCAGGAAGGCTCTAGAGGGGACTGGGGTGTCGGAGGTGTCAGGAGAGGCATTGGGGGCTGAGGACAGGGTCGGGGAGGGGAAGGGGGTGTGGGCAGAGCCTGGGGCCAGGTCGAAGCCCTGGGGGGCATTTTGGGCTCTGCCACTGCATGGAGCTGGAGGGGCACTGGCTGGGGCGAAACCTGCAGGGAAGGGCATGAGTGACCGATCTCTGAACTGTGACTTGCCGGGTGTAGGGAGAGCATAGACCCCCCGAGGATGCCCCCGAGTCCTCTTCCCAGGGTGCTCAGAACTCCGCCATCCCCAACACCTCCCCTCCGTGATCTTCACACCTGCCCTGTGAAGCAGAAAAGGGTTTTGTTTTTTTGTTTTTGTTTTTTTAATCACCTCCAATTTGCAGGTCGAGTGGTATGACCCACTTAATGTCACCGAGTCAGCAATGCCACTTTCCGACTTCTGGGTCTTAAATGCCTTCAAGGCTTTTGGACTTGCAGGCAGTGGGACCCACTGCCCTCCATGTGTTTCTGAAGGCGGGCGTGGGGGTGGGGGGAGAGTCTCCCCCATTGTTAAGGATGGAGAGAGAGGCTGGCTGGGGGACTGGGTTGGGGAAGGGGCAGGGTTCTGGCAGAGTTGCTCAGCTGTCTGAGCTCCGGCCTCCGTCACACCTTGAAAACACCCGGCTTTTTTGGGCCGTATTGTACATTTGGCTAACACTGTGCGCTCAGTGGACGTATGGGAGACTTAGGAAGTAGGGCTCTTGGCACCGAAAGTATAGCAGTAATGGAAACCTGGTTACCTTTCTCCTATGCGATGTTTCCCGAGCTTATTTGATTAACATCCACTGGGCTGGTGTTCTGAGCTTCTGACTCGGGGAAATTCTACACCCGGGAAAGTTGCTCTCTGGAGGAAGCTTTGCAGGTTCTCCTGGTTACGAGAAGGCCTTGAGGACAGCTCAGAGCCCCTAGCTTTGGGCCCGTCCGCCAGGTTTGGGGCCGGGTTCCGCCACTGCCTCCGTGAGCCTGAGCAGGGCCCGTCTCTGCTCCGGCTTCCTGCCTGTGACAAGTGGGCGTCACCGACTCCCGACACCAGGGCCGTTGGGCTGGGGGTCCGTGTGCAGGGAGTGTCAGAGCAGCGGCCGGGTGGTCAGCCCCGACCAGGTGCTCACGCCAGTGTTCACGCCTGCTTAGCAGACGTGGATGGATGTGGGGCCCTGGGGGACGTTTCTGGCCGTCATCCTGCGTGGGACGGAGGCCCCCCGGCTGGCGGCCATCGGCCGGACTGCTGTCCGAACAGTTGGGACGAGAGCGGCGTGGGCGCTCGGCGTGTCCCTCCTGTGTCTTGGGCTCCTTGTCCTGGGGGGAGAGGTGCTCCTGGGCCCCCCCGAGAGCTGCTGCAAGCCCCCTCTCCTGCCCCAGGCCCCAGGGATACAGCAGCCTCCCGCCATCTGGGGTGTCTTCGTGGGCTGGGAGGGGACCCTCGGCTTTTGAGGGCTGGCCCCCTTGTTCTGTGAGCAGGGGAAGCGGGAAGCAGCCCCAGAGAGGCAGCGTGACTTTCTCAAGGGCCCACAGCTTGTGAGCGCTGCCCCTTGGCATTCCCTCGGGCCCCTGCATATGGTTGGCATTCTCCTGTGCCTGGAGTCAAGCTCACCTGCTGCTCGTAAACACACATCGTTCCGGCTTCCGTCCCGATCACTCTCATTTTGGGTCTTGGAGCCTTGAACACGAGGAAACGAGTCCGTTACGCATGGACCCCCGTGTTTGTCCCTGGAATGGTCCTGGGGGTGGGGTTGGATCAAGTCCTGGCCCTCGGGATCCTCAGAGTTCTGACGGGCAAGGGGCAGAGCTGGTGTCAGTTGAGACGGGCTCTCAGGTGGGGCAACTGGTGCAGACAGTGGGCGGGATGTGTGCTCCCCCTGCCCCTCCGCTGGGCCTCCCCCAAGGCCCACGGGGCTGCGGGTGCACCGGGTCCCCTCTGGTGTGGACGGCTCTGCCCGCCCATCTGCGGGCCTGCAGCTCCTTGGCCCCGGCCGGCCCCGAGTGCCCCCTCTGCCCCCAGCGTCCCCTCCGCCTCACTCCGGAGAGGCTGGTGGGCACTGCTGCCCTGCGAGGCTGCCCCTCCCTCCCTCCAGGGCGCTCCTGATTCTGTTTGTCAGCAGCCTGGGGAAGGACAGGCTGACAGGCGTACCCCTGCTCTCCCCGCTTCTGGCCTGACGCTGACTCACCTGCTTCACGCTCTTCCCCTCCAGCCCAGGATCTGGGGCTCATGGCCTGGTTTCCAGGCACTGCCTGCCTTTCCCATGCCAGTGTGCATGGGGGGGTGTGTGTGTGTGAGAAGTGTGTGTGTGTGTGTGTGAGAGAGAGGTGTGTGTGTCTCAAGTGTGACTTTGTGGTGCTTGTGCGTGTGTGTGTGTGTCTCAGGTGTGGCTCTGGGTGCTTGTGCGTGTGTGTGTGTTGGGTGTGGCTCTGCGGTGCTTGTGCACGTGTGTGTGTACATTGTGTGTCTTGGGTGTGGCTGTGGTGCTGTGTGTGTGTGTGTGTATACAGTGTGTGTGCGTGTCTCTGTGTTGGGTGTGGCTCTGTGGTGCTTGTGCCGGTGTGTGGAAGGAGTGACCGGTGATCCGTGCCCACTTCCCCGCAGGAGACGGGCCGTGAGTGTGAGGGCAAGCAGGCAGAGCGTGAGCTGCAGAGCGCGCTGTGCCTGGATGGTACGGGTCGTATCTCGAGGGTGCAGCGGGCAGGAGACGCAGCTCGGGGACAAGGTGGCGTCTCCGCCCCCCAGCCGACGCCAGCTCTGTCCCAGGCCCTGGGCCACGCGGGGACTGCGTGGCTGCGTCCTCGAGTTGCTGGCCGATGGGCCATGGGGACGGAGCACCTGGACTTGGGGCGGGGCTGGCAGCTCGTGCCCAGGGTGTGCTGGGCGGGGGGCGGGCCCGGGGGCTCCCCAGGGGGGAGCGGGAGTGCCTGGACTTGGGGCAGGGCTGGCAGCTCGTGCCCAGGGTGTGCTGGGCGGGGGGCGGGCCCGGGGGCTCCCCAGGGGGG
>SJYX01013589.1:361123-383024 GCA_006410675.1 Oreotragus oreotragus
GGGCGGGCCCGGGGGCTCCCCAGGGGGGGTCCAGGCTGACTGACGAGCGGGAGTGCCTGCCCGGCAGAAGCAGCTTGTCAGGCGCCCATCGGGTACACGTCGGTCCGGGTCCGCGAGGGCCGTGTGTGCAGAGGCGCACAGGGAGGGCTGAGCTGGAGGGCGGGGGCGGGGCTCGGCAGGCGGCCGGCATCCTGGGAGGGTCGCATCCACAGCGTTGGTGGCGGTAGGATCGCTTTGGTAGGCACACCCCCCGCGCGGCTCTGTGCGAGGCATTCAGTCTCACTCCGTGCTTGCAGAGACTACTTAGAAAACCCTAAGACTCTGTGCGACGTGTTCAGAGGCTCACTCTGAGCCCCCGGTGACCCTGTAGTTAGCATACCCCTTGGGGGTGAAGGGACTCCCCCATCGTCTCAGGAAGCGGGGAGCCTGGCATTTGAACACGCTGGGCTGGCCCAGTTTGCTCCCTGCAGTGCAGTCGGGGCTGAGGGGATGGGTGGGTGGGGCGGGGGAAGCATGGATGGGCCGAAGAGAAACAGGCTGAGAAAGGCACTCTACGCTGGGGGCTTTGGGCATGACCTCGGCCTCTGCTCTGTCCCCGTAGCCCTGGTGATTACCTGGCCCGCTCCCCACCCAAGGGCTCCCAAGGCCAGCCGGGGGAGAGGCTGGCTGCCCACAGCCCCGAGGCCGCGGCCCTGCAGGAGTCGGCATCCCCGGGGCCCAGGACCCCTTCGGAAGAGGAAGGGGCCGCGGCAGGTGCGGACCGAGCGGAGCCCCAGGAGCCCGGCCGGGACCCCCTGCCTTCCTGGAGGCCGCAGCCGGACGGGGAGGCCAGCTGGACAGACGCGGTCGACAGCACGCAGGATGCCGCAGGGGCCAGGCAGGGCGAGCAGACCCCACAGGGTCCGCCGGCCAGCACCCCCAGCCAGGATTTCTCCTTCATCGAGGTCAGTGGGTGGGCTCTCGTCGGGATGGAGGTGGAGGGGTGTATAGGTGCTGCAGCTCAGGTCTAATTCCCGGACCTCCCTCTTGGAGGGGTGGTCTCAGCCTGGGGGGCGCGAAGCTGGGACAGGGTGGCTCTGCAAAGGTGATGGCAGTGGCGTGTACCCCCGACCCCCGCAGGACACTGAGATCCTCGACAGCGCCATGTACCGGAGCCGTGCCAACCTGGGGCGCAAGCGTGGCCACCGTGCCCCGGCCATCCGGCCCGGGGGCACGCTGGGCCTGTCGGAGGCCGCAGCGTCGGAGGCGAGGCTGTTCCGAGACTCTGCGGGTAGGGCTGGGCTGTCCTGGCCTCCGTGTCGCTTTCCCGTGGGTGGTAGGCGGGGGTGGGGGGCCTGGGGTCGCCGCCCCGTGCTGAGCCCCTGCCCGGGTCCCTGCAGAGCTGCGGGCTTCGCAGGCGCCGTCCTCGGACGAGGAGGTGGTCGAGGAGCCTCAGAGCCGCCGGACGCGGGTGACCAAGGGCCTGAAAGTCAGCCTGTTCCCCGGCCTGAGCCCTTCGGCCCTGAAGGTACCCTCTGGCCGTGCCACCCCCGGCGTCCAGCCTGCCCCCCGTCTGTTTGTCCATCCAAGCTCCGAAACCCTGTCCCTTCTCTGCGCCTGCTGTGCCCATGGTGGGCGCGAGGCGGGATGGAGAGAAGAACACGGAGGGTCTGGGTCCCAGAACCCCATGGGCTGGTGGGGCGACAGCCGTGCAGCGGGGTGGAGGTTCAGGCATCCTGGGGGTGCGGGGCAGGGGCGGGCCGTTCAGAGGAAGGTGGGAGGCGGGGTGCGGGACTCAGGGAGACCTCTGGTGACCGTAGTGTGTGCGGTGGGGAGATGCTGCAGGCAGAGGGCGCAGGGCGTGCAGACCCTGGGTGCGTCCCCGCTGGCTCCGTCCAGGCCGCTTGGGCTGGATTCAGGTCAGCAGTGTCTCCCCAAGGGCCTGCGGGATGCCGGGCACAGCTGGTCCTCGGGGGAGGTCATCGCTAAGCAACTTCCCCTCCCTGGGGTAAGAGGGCTGTGGAGGGCGTTTGGGCCTGGGCCAGGGACCCTGCGCCCTGGGGAGAAGGCCTGGCCCTCCCTGCCCGGCCAGCCCTGCTGACGTCCGTCCGCTCCCCGGCTTCCTCTCAGGCCAAGCTGCGCTCGCGGAACCGCTCGGCTGACGAGGGAGAGCCCTCAGAGGGCAGGGCAGGCCAGAAGGAGTCAATGCAGCGCTCCAAGTCCTGCAGAGTCCCGGGGCTGGGCAAGCCCCACGCACTCCCACCCAAGCCAGACAAGGCCTCAGGGTAGGTGATCTGCGTGCTGGGAGCTACCCATATTGGTCTTAAGAGGAAAACCCTGCTTTACGGGGAGACAGAGGCTTGGAGGGGGTGCCATGCCGTAGGTCGGCACTCTTCGCTTGGTGCCAGGGTGCTGGTCTGACTTCTGCCCCCTGCCTTCTAGGTCAGAAGGATCATCGCCCACCTGGCTGCAAGCCCTGAAGTTGAAGAAGAAGAAGGTCTAAGAAGTCGTTGAGGTGCGGGCAGGAGCTGGGCTTGGCCTGTCTGGGGTTGGGGGCTGGTTCAAGGCTGCTGGGGGCCCTGCCCCGAGGCCTCCGGAGGCCCCGGACCTGCTTTTATGGCCCTCCTCTGCAAGGCTGGAGGAGGGATAGGCTACCCACTCCAGTATTCTTGGGCTTCCCTGGTGGCTCAGCTGGTAAAGAATTGCCTGCAATCGGGAGACCTGGGTTCCATTCCTGGGTTGGGAAGGTTCCCTGGAGAAGGAAATGGCTCCCCACTCCAGTGTTCTTGCCTGGAGAGTCCCATGGACAGAGGAGCCTGGCGGGCTGCCGTCCACGGGGTTGCAGAGTTGGATACAACTGAGCCACTAATACTCCGAGGCTGGAAGCAGACGGCTAAGGCCAAGCTCCAGAGTCCTGGGTCCCTCAGCTTGGGGGCGTCCACCCCGCCTTCCTCCTGGGGCTCAAGGGTGGTGGCCCGCCCTTCTGGTCTGGCACCCCTGGGGGGCACTCACTAGGCTGGAGGTCCCCAGCAGGGCCTTCTTCACGCTGGGCCTCGCAGAGGGGCGCCTGGGCAGGGAGTTGAAATGTCCCTTCTGCCTCCCCGTCCTCATCCAACCACTTCTCTTCCCTCTGTTGCAGGTCCTTCCCATCTGGCAGTCTCAGGCAGCGCCCGTCCCTGTGGGGTCCCCGGTGGGGAGGTGGCTGAGCCTCCCCAGGCCACAGCCCCTGCCCGTCCGCCTCTGGGGCCGTTGGGGGAGGCCCCGACATGCACTTTGTATCAGCGTCCCAGCTCCCCTGCACCGCCCCTCCCCGCCGCTCTTCCACGGTGTTGGTCCCTTGCTGTCCTCCCGCCTCCCTCTCTGCTTCCTCCTACAGCCCCCCTTGGGTTTTCTTTTGATACCAGTTTATAGCCTTTTTTATAAAAGTGTTTGATTTTTGTAATGGGCGGAGCCCAGCCCCACCCCACATCTCCCTCCGCCCTGCCAGGGGCCCCACAGAAACTGATAACATTTTGCCACCTGAAACAATAAAATTTTTTTTGGAATTGGTGCTGCCCCGGTTGTGGTGTGTGGCTGTGGCGTGTCTCCCGTCAGAGGCTGAACCTGGGAGGTGCCACTCTCGCCCCGGCCCAGCCTGGAGCCTGTGCTGACGCCCAGCCTGTCTTCCCCAGCACTCCTTGGGCTGATTCCCGATTCAGACAACCCCCAAATCTACGTAGCTTAACATACAAACCTTTCTTTTCCAGTTATAGTCCCATCTGGGATGAGTTAACTGTCAAATTATATTAATAGCCCCCACGTTCCCTAAAAATTAAAAAAAAAAAAAAAAAAAACTTAAGAAGCCCCAGTGGATGAGATGATTCCCAAGTTCAGCTGTAGTTCAAGTGATTCTGTTTGGCCTCCGTTTTCCCTGGAGGCTCAGATGGTAAAGAATCCGCCTGCAACGCAGGAGGCCTGGGTTTGATCCCTGGGTCGGGAAGACCCCTTGGAGGAGCACTGTGAACCTCACAGTCACGCGGAACCCAGACCCCTTCCCTGTTGTGGCTCAGCCATGGCTGGGAGTCCCAGAGTCTCTGTAGCATCCAATGGAGACAAGGGTTGATACTTTGGGAGACCTGTGGTCCACTGGCCAAAATTCAAGTTATGCCCCCTGCTAACTGCAAGGGAGACTGGGAAATGTAGTTTAGATGTTTGTAGGGAGGGAGAGAGAGAACCAGATATTGGTAAAAATTCATCCTTCTGACAGGAAGAGGTTGTTGGTTCCTGTGATCCCGAAGGGTCCTTTGAACCCATATATTCGAGAATGTCTCCCCGGCCCTGGTCTTTCCCACTTTAACCCCTGACCATCAGCATCCAGCGGTCCCTCAGCCTCTTTCTCTGCCTCCTCTGTCATCGGAGAGGTGCCAGCCTGTTTCAGGCCTGGGATCGCCTCTCGCAGAGCTTTGGGGGAAGGAGAGACTTGTGTGGACTCACCTTGAGCGTGCAAGTGGTCGTCACTCAGTCGCGTCTGGCTCTCTGCAGCCCCACAGACTGTAGCCCTCCAGGCTCATCTCTCCGCGGGATTCTCCAGGCAAGAAAGCGAGTGGGTTTCCATGCCCTCCAGGGGTCTTCCCGACCCAGGGTTGAACCCAGGTCTCCTGCGTTGCAGGCGGATTCTTTACCGGCTGAGCCACCAGGGAAGACAGGCCAAACAGAATCACTTGAACTGTAGCTAAAGCTGAACTTAGAAATCCTCCCATCCACCGGAGCTTCTTAGCCTTTTGGTTTTTATTTTTAGGGAGTGTGGGGGGTTTTAATGTAACTCGAGGGTCTGGCCGACACTGGACTCTAGAGAGACGCACAAGCCAGCCCGGAATTCCCATCCCTGGCGTTCTAGAGCCCTGACCCTTAGCCTCCTAGCGTGCTTACTGAGCATGCGCATCCCAGGATTGCGGTCTAGTAGGTGTGCCCGGGAATCTGAGTTTGGGGAAGCCCCCTGAAGCGAGGGGAGAGACAGGGGCCCTCCCGCGGGTGCCTGGCCGCGCCGGGGTGCGTCTGTGCCGCGCGCCCCGGGCCAGCCCTCTTGGGAGCCGGCGGAGCCGGGTTGGCAGGAGCTCTGTCCTCCTCGTCTCCCACCGCTCGTCCCTCCTCCTCGCAGTGGAACTGGCAGGAGCCCAAGGCAAACACTTAAGACTCATTAGAGGGGGGCATGGAGCCGGTGGTCCCAGCGCCCGCCCGCTTCCGGGGAAGGCGGCGCCTGGGCTGGGGGCGGGGCGGCCCAGCCTCCCTCCGCCCGAGGGCCGCCCGTTCAGGGCGCACGTTGGGAGAGGGGAGCAGCGCGCCCAAGCTCTGAGCAGAACGGCAGGGGTCTGAGGCCAGTCGGAAAACTGTTCCTACCGCGCGGCCGTGCAGGGGTTCCTGGGAGGGGCCTCGGAGGGGCAGGTCTGTGGAACCCGGCTTTGCATTTTGGAAACAGAGTCACTTGGATGCCTGGATTGGGGAATTCCCTGGGCAGTCATGCAGGCTGATCAATTTTGGTTAAAGGTGACCCTGAAGGCAATTTCTGGAGTTGAGTGAGCTTTAGAAGAGTCATTAGAATAAAGATGCAGACTTTGAGGGCATCACTTTTTTTTTTTTTTTTTTAAATCGCTAGTCCTCTGATATCTTAAAATATTAGTATTTCTTTATCTGGCTGCTCCAGGCATGCGGGGTAGCCTGTAGCTCTGTCGGTGAAGAACCTGCCTGCCAATGCAGGAGCTATAAGAGACGCTGGTTCGATCCCTGGGTCGGGAAGGTCCCCGGAGAAGGAAGTGGCTCCCCACTCCGGTACTCTTGCCTGGAGAATCCCATGACGGAGGAGCCTGGCGGGCTGCCGTCCATCGTGTTGCAAGAGCCGGACACGACTGAGCGACTAAACCACGACCGCTACCTGCGGGCATGTGGGATCTTAGAGCTTCCTCGGAGCACGCGAGGCCTTTTACTTGGGGCAGGCAAGCTCTGGTTCCTCTACCAGGGATCAAACCCAGGGCCCCTGTGCTGGGAACGCTGAGTCTTAGCCACTCGACCGCCAGGGAAGATCCCGGGGGCTCCCCTTTAAAGGCAACAAGTTAATGTGTTTCTAAAGGAATCAAACCCTTTCCTACACGTTCGAAAGTGGAGCTGTCCCGTCCTGGGATTTCTGTTGATAACGCCCAGAGAGTTGGGTCCCAGTTTCGTTATGATTAGAAATGTCTCAGTGCTCTCTGCCCTGATTCCTTGCTTCCGCGGCCCTCACTGAGAGCCTGGGCCACGTGTGAACTGGATCCTGGAGGGTGGAGGAGGAAGCCTTTGGGAACTGCACACACTGGCGCAGGGAACTGTCCCACATTCCCTGCAGCCCGAGGTTGGGATTCATGTTGGGCTGAGTCTGAGATCAAGCTGACGGCTGCCCGTGGTGCCCTTGGTACTTGGGTGGTGGTGGTGGGTGTTGTCGGATATCTATCCACTAGTGATGCCTGCTGTCCTTCCACCTGCATCCTGCCCACCACCCCCAAAAGTAGTCCAGCCATCTGCTGTGGACACAGCCCATTCCCGAGACGCTTAGAGATGGGCAGTCCCACTGGAGTGAACCAGGTCAGACTTTATCTTCTTTTGACCCTCAGGGACCCTTCCTGAGCCTCAGTTTTACTATTTGTGGCTCAGACGGTAAAGCATCTGCCTGCAATGCGGGAGACCCGGGTTCGATCCCTGGGTCAGGAAGATCCCCTGGAGAAGGAAATGGCAACTCACTCCAGTATTCTTGCCTGGAAGTTTCCATGGATGGAGGAGCCTGGTGGGCTACAGTCCATGGGGTCACAAAGAGTGACTTCACTTTCACTTTCANTCGATCCCTGGGTCAGGAAGATCCCCTGGAGAAGGAAATGGCAACTCACTCCAGTATTCTTGCCTGGAAGTTTCCATGGATGGAGGAGCCTGGTGGGCTACAGTCCATGGGGTCACAAAGAGTGACTTCACTTTCACTTTCAAATTAAATGTATTTAAAGTAACTCCAAGCATCAGCTTTGTAAACTAGAGGATCTGCTTGACAGAATTGTTCGAGGTCTAAATGGTGGCAAATGAACGTCCCTGAGACAGGAAACGTGGTCCTGGCTGTTTTTGTCTTCTTCCTTGTGTTTATTTAGGCAAGGGGAACAGAGGCGCTCTTTTGGGTCCATCTTGATTCAGATGCCTGGAGCAGGCTGGCCCCGAGCCTGGAAGCTGGTGGGGGACAGGGTTTCCCAAGGGCTGGTTTGCCTCTGGGGCCTCCCTGAGCCAGACGTCTGGGGTCATCTGTGACAAGCCTTTGGCCCCTGAGCAGCTGCCCTGCATCCCCACCCCTCCCCTGCCAGAGGGGGCCCGTCACATACGGGAAAGGTGCAGCACCCACCCTGGGGAGAGGGCCGGGTCCTTGCACTGCAGCCTCCCATGTGCAGAATGATTAAATGGGTTTTAATCGCTGCCCAAAGACTGACTCTAATTTTACTTTCATTTATATGGCACTCTGTCTCCAAAGGGCCAAACACCCATTCATTCATTTTTTTTTTTTTTAAGACTCAAGTTTTTTTATTTTTCTGATGAGAAAAGCAAAACAGATTCATGGTAGACCACTTAGAAAAGACAGAAAAGTATCAATACAATTAAGAGAAATTGCCGGTGCCTTTACCACCCAGCTATACCATTTTTAGAGAAGACCCGTTTTAATTCTAGAGTAGATTAAAATTGTGCAAGGAGTACAGAGTTCCTCTCAAGCCACACCCAGTTTTCCTTAATGTTCAGTTCAGTCGCTCAGTCGTGTCCGACTCTTTGCGACCCCATGAATCGCAGCACACCAGGCCTCCCTGTTCACCACCGTCTCTCGGAGTTCACTCAGACTCACGTCCATCGAGTCCGTGATGCCATCCAGCCATCTCATTCTCGGTCGTCCCCTTCTCCTCCTGCCCCCAATCCCTCCCAGCATCAGAGTCTTTTCCAAAGAGTCAACCCTTCGCATGAGGTGGCCAAAGTACTGGAGTTTCAGCTTCAGCATCATTCCTTCCAAAGAAATCCCAGGGTTGATCTTCAGAATGGACTGGTTGGATCTCCTTGCAGTCCAAGGGACTCTCAAGAGTCTTCTCCAACACCACAGTTCAAAAGCATCAATTCTTCAGCGCTCAGCCTTCTTCACAGTCCAACTCTCACATCCATACATGACCACAGGAAAAACCATAGCCTTGACTAGGCGGACCTTAGTCGGCAAAGTAATGTCTCTGCTTTTGAATATACTATCCAGGTTGGTCATAACTTTTCTTCCAAGGAGTAAGCGTCTTTTAATTTCATGGCTGCAGTCACCATCTGCAGTGATTTTGGAGCCCAAAAAAATAAAGTCTGACACTGTTTCCACTGTTTCCCCATCTATTTCCCATGAAGTGATGGGACCGGATGCCATGATCTTCGTTTTCTGAATGTTGAGCTTTAAGCCAACTTTTTCGCTCTCCTCCTTCACTTTCATCAAGAGGCTTTTTAGCTCCTCCTCACTTTCTGCCATAAGGGTGGTGTCATCAGCATATCTGAGGTTATTGATATTTCTCCCGGCAATCTTGATTCCAGCTTGTGTTTCTTCCAGTCCAGCGTTTCTCATGATGTACTCTGCATATAAGTTAAATAAGCAGGGAGACAATATACAGCCTTGACGTACTCCTTTTCCTATTTGGAACCAGTCTGTTGTTCCATGTCCAGTTCTAACTGTTGCTTCCTGACCTGCATACAGATTTCTCAAGAGGCAGGTTAGGTGGTCTGGTATTCCCATCTCTTTCAGAATTTTCCACAGTTTATTGTGATCCACACAGTCAAAGGCTTTGGCATAGTCAATAAAGCAGAAATAGATGTTTTTCTGGAACTCTCTTGCTTTTTCCATGATCCAGCGGATGTTGGCAATTTGATCTCTGGTTCCTCTGCCTTTTCTAAAACCAGCTTGAACATCAGGGAGTTCACGGTTCACATATTGCTGAAGCCTGGCTTGGAGAATTTTGAGCATTACTTTACTAGCATGTGAGATGAGTGCAATTGTGCGGTAGTTTGAGCATTCTTTGGCATTGCCTTTCTTTGGGATTGGAATGAAAACTGACCTTTTCCAGTCCTGTGGCCACTGCTGAGTTTTCCAAATTTGCTGGCATATTGAGTGCAGCACTTTCACAGCATCATCTTTCAGGATTTGAAATAGCTCAACTGGAATTCCATCACCTCCACTAGCTTTGTTCATAGTGATGCTTTCTAAGGCCCACTTGACTTCACATTCCAGGATGTCTGGCTCTAGATTAGTGATCGCATCATCATGATTATCTGGGTTGTGAAGATCTTTTTGTACAGTTCTTCCATGTATTCTTGCCACCTCTTTTTAATATCTTCTGCTTCTGTTAGGTCCATACCATTTCTGTCCTTTATCGAGCCCATCTTTGCATGAAATGTTCCCTTGGTATCTCTAATGTTCTTGAAGAGATCTCTAGTCTTTCCCATTCTGTTCTTTTCCTCTATTTCTTTGCATTGATCGCTGAAGAAGGCTTTCTTCTCTCTTCTTGCTATTCTTTGTTCACTGTAGAAAGAAACGCTGCGCTTCGGTTGGCATTACTAAATGCTTAGTGAACATTTTTTCCCCTCACTCCAAGTTCACAGATGGCTGAGTTCCTAACAAGCACCACAGCCTAAGAAGTAGCTGGTGGATGCTGGGAAGATCCAGCTCTTCCAGCGTGTGATTGGAGTCTTTCCCCAAGGGGTCGAGGGGGTGGAGAGAGGGGAAGAGCCCCGTGTTCCACGGATATGGACCCCAGCCCAGGCGCACCACAGGGCCTTGGGAGCCTCGACCTGGCTTTCCCTATCTCGCTGTTCTAGAGGTTTCGGAGAAGCCGGCTGGCAGCTCCCCGCGGAGACTTTGCCCTCACTGATGAATGGCTGCTGCAGTGCGTCTATTGACCGGGCGCTTTGTTTTCGAGAAGCAACCTGCCTTTCTCCTGTTAACCCCTGCCGGCCTGGCTCGGAACAGGATGCCTTCTGTGCTCTGGGCTTGGCACCAGGGCAAGAGAGGTCAGGAGAAGGGGAAGATTGGAGTTGCACCCGCCAAAGGCCAGGTGCTCTAAGGGGCCCTCTCATCCAAGTGTTGGCTCCTTTCATCTCCTGGCAGGGCAGGAGCGAGACTTCAGACCCGGGTGTGCCTGAACGTCAAATGCTGTGCTCTCTCTGGGGTTCCAGAAACTTTTAGCCTTGCTTCGCCACGTGGGTGAGTCTGGGGTCTTCATAACTTCAAGATACACAGATAGCCACCCCTTCCTGTCTCTCTCCACACAGACACACACGCTTCCTCAGGTTCACAGCCAGTTTGGGAATGATTGCACCCAGCAGGGGAAGAGTCATTGACTCGAGCTCAGGGCTTCCAGGAAGATGAGAAAGCAGCCCCCGCCCCCAAGTCTGCTGGTTTCCAGCCGCTGGCAGCCAGGATCGTCATCATTAGCAACCCATATCTTTGAGTCAAGCACTGTCCTCCCTGGGGCTCTTGGTTTAGAATATGCACTCTATGATCGTGTGTGCATGCTAGTCACTTCAGTTGTGTCTGACTCTATGCGACCCCATGGGCTGTAGCCTGCCAGGCTCGTCTGTCCACCGTTTTCTCCAGGCAAGGACACTGGAGTGGGTTGTCACGCCGTCCTCCAGGGAATCTTCCTGACCCAGGAATCGAACCCACGTCTTGTACGTCTCCTGCACTGGCAGTTGGGTTCTTTACCTCTAGTGTCTCCCGGGAAGCCCCTCAGGCACCTTAATTCCTCTGGGGGAATACCATGAGTGTGTGTGAAGGGAGCAGGGCAGAGGCACGGAATGGGAAGTCATGAGCTCTGGGGGCCCAGGGCCCAGCCATGGCTATGCTGAGGCACTGCACAGACATCTCCATGCAGTGAAATCCGACAGACGTTTATCGGGCCATCTGTTACTCATGCTGGGGATGTGGAAATGAGTCAGGAATAGCCCGCATCTCAGAGTCAAGAGAGATGACTACAGGAGATAAACTGAAATCCGGTGTCGTGGCGACTAGGTACAGTGCAAGATAGGGCAGAGTGCTGTGCTGACCTGGGGGAGCTTGAAGGGAAATAGTGTTAAGCACTTAGCAAAGCGGGCAAGGTGGAGCTTGTCGGGGGCAGGTGTGGGGGGGGGGGAGAGCAAAGGAACAGCACCCCAGGTGGGTGGATCGGGGGTGGTCAGCCTGAGCAAAGTCAGGGTGAACACGTGTGACGCTGAGGAAGCGAGCTCAGTCTGCGCCGGCTGCTGTAACAGAGCACCGTGGCCAGGCACCCTAAGCGGCAGGCCTCTGTCCGCGGCTCGTAGATAGCCATCTCCCATGTCTTCCACACCGTCTTCCTTCTGCCTGTGTCTCTGTCCTAAAATCTTCTTCTTTTTATAAATATGCATTTATCCATTTGGTGGCACCGAGCCCAGCGGCACTCAGGATTTGGTTCCCTGACCGGGGACTGAACCTGGGCCTCCTGCGTGGGGAGCGCGGAGTCTCAGCCACGGGGCCGCCAGGGAGGCTAGGACACTACCGTCTTGTCTTGGGGCCCCGCCCACACGCCCTCGTTTCACAGACGCCCTAAGGATGGTGCCTGCAAACACGGTCTCAGTCCCAGGCGTTTCTACACGTGACTTCGGGGCGGAGGGCGCAGTCCAGGCTGTGGGAACAGGAGCCGCCAGTGGAGCATGGAGGACCGCTGGGGGTGGGCGTGGACAGGCCTCGGCTGTCAGCGTTAAGCTCTGCCTTACGGACTTGGCGGTGCCTGCACCTAGTCCTAAGCTGGAAAGTGAAAGGAGCTCGTCTGTTCCTGTTCCCAGCGCCCTGGAAATTCTGGGCGGGGTGCGATCTCATAGGCCTACCGCTGCCCGCAGGACTGGTCATCGGGGCCCCGCCCCAAGGAGGGGCCGGCCCCCTACCCCGACCCCGGTCCTGTGGGAGCCCCAGATGCCTGTCTTGTAGGAAACCTTCCTGCTGTCCGGGAAGTCCCATCTGGATGGGCAGGGCTGGACAAAGATCTCTCCAAGCAGAGCCCGGTGGACAATGAGCGCTCAGGCCTGCTCTCCAACCACAGGAAGCTGGGCGGATCTCTGCCTGGAGGGCGTAGGCCATCCCGGGGCGTGGCCCCCCACCCCCCGACCGCCGCCCCCAGGAGGTGTGAGGTCCCACGTTCAGACCCCTCCACGACCGTTTCGCTTCCTCCTCCTTAACAAGAGGGCCCGGCCCTTCCGCCAATAGCTTTAGGAAATGGGGGCAGAAGGGCCGGTTGAGGGCGTGGAGCAGGTACCCGCCTCTACTGGGAGCCTTTCTGTGCCACGGCCCACCCAGGACTGGGGAGGCACCGGAAGCTGGCTGGCCAGGGATGGAGGGTGAGGTGAATACTTCGGCTGGGTGATTAAAGGAAAAAAAAAAAAGTTTGTTGACCTAGTGTGTCCGATTAATGAATTTTAAGCACAGCGTCTTGATGAAGGAGTACGAATAAGTTTGTGTAACCACCACTCCGATCAAGATACAGAACGTACAGAGCCCAGAAGACACCCTGCCTGGTAGCCTTTGCGCTCCACCCGCAGGTCACCACTATTCTGACCGTAGATTGGTTTCCTCCTTGAAGGCCCATCGGTGGGCTTTCTGGGTGGCTCAGTGGTAAAGAATTCGCCTGCCAATGCAGGAGATGCAGGTTTGCGCTCTGGGTCAGGGAGATCCTCTGGAAAAGGGCATGACGACCCACTCCAGCGTTCTTGCCTGAAAATTTCTTGGGCAGAGGAGCCTAGTAGACATGGAGTCCCAAAGTGTCAGCCACGACTGACCCCTGAGCATGCTCACACATCACATAAAGGGAATCACAGGGGACGCACACTTTCACCTCTGGCTTCTTTCGACACTTGTTATTACATCTGAGAGATTCTCCTGCTGGATTCTGCAGGAAGCAGGGCAAACCCTCCTCCGTCTCTTCCTTATATGCCCCTGAACTTGGCCCCCCAATTCCTTGGCATTTCTCCTGGCAACGTGTCCCTGCCCTTGAATCTGGGTGACTTGTGACCGCTTTGACCAAGAGGGTGGAGAGCAACGCTGGGTTTCCTAGGTGAGGCATAAGACATGAGGCAGCTTCTGCCCGATTTGCTGGAATGCGGCTGGTTGGCGTGCTGGCTCCCCAGGGAAGAAGTCTCACCACCTGAGGCCTCCGTGTCGAGGAAGCAAGACGCAGGGGAGACCATGTGGGTGCTCTGTCCGTCTCGGAGTCTGTGCAGCCCGGCGTCCGGCAGGTGGGTCAGCGAGTCCCTGAGGGTGGCAGCCCCCAGGTGTCCGTCACCCTCGGTGGCAGCCCCCAGGTGTCCGTCATCCTCGGCCTTTTCTGCCCCGTTGAGCTCCTGGTCGTCATAGAACAAAGACAAGTCACCGCCCTGATTGACCTGTTTCCCAGATCCCTGACTCACGGAATGCATAATTAAACGGCTGTTTTAAGTTGCCAGGTTTGGGAGTTGTTGGTTACCCTGATAATAACTGGAATACGGGTGAGAAGTGGCTAGATTTGGGAAGGCTGAGGTTAGCCTTCTCCCTGGGTGGGAAATGGCAAGAAAATCTTTCCGGAGCCTACCAGCTGCTTCAGAGCCTGCTGTGGTCTCATCTTGTGGCCCACTCTTCAGACCTAGTCTTACTGGTTTTAGGCCAGTTGTCCACTGATCCTCTGCTTTCCCCACCCCAGAAGCCAAAGGCTTCTCCTAGTAAGGATGTGATTCCTCCCTATCAGAAACTCTTGAAGAGGGGTATGTGTGGAATATTGGGGGGGGGGGTACAGACAATCTCTGAGGTGAACACAGAACACAGCTCCAGGCACGAGTGCTTGTGAGAGGAGGGTGTTCGCCGCTCAGTCGTGTCTGACTCTTTGACTCCATGGACAGGAGCCTGCCAGGCTCCTCTGTCCATGGGATTCTCCAGGCAAGGATACTGGAGTGGGTTCCCATTTCTGTCTCCAGGGAGTGCTCAAGAGACCTGCCCACCCTGCCACCTCCAGGGGTCCTATCGGTGGCCACTGGGTGGAGACCCTGCTCCAGGAACGGGACTTTGGTATCCCGGCTCTTGGAACTCTTTTCTGAGAGTGCAGCTCTGGGTCTCGCTCATTGCCTGCACTGTGAATGTCATCCTTGCTGGGGGATGGAGTGTAGGCTGGCACTTAAAGAGACAGGCAGAGGTGGCACAGTGGCTTTCCCTCCTATTGGCTGTGTGACAGCCAAGAAGCTGTCTGACCTCTCTGAGCCTCCAGACCCCAATTTTGTAAAAAGGGCATAGTAGTAAATAGCCCTGGCTTTGTCCAGGACTGCAGGGGCGACTAAACGAGGTAATAGTGCGTGGGCAGCATCGGCTTGGTGCAGAGTAAGCCTTCCATAAATGCCAACCCAGCCAAACAAAAGGAAGTGGAGCGGGGAGGAGGGGAGTGTATATGGTAGGAATTATTATTGAATGTTTTCAGACGAAGGCAAGCCTTAAGGTCACGGAACTAATAAAGGGAAGCGGTGCGGTGCCAAGTCGGACCTGACCGTTGCGGATGCCCACGCTCCTTTCACTCTGTAATTCTGTCATCAGAGCAGGTGCCTGTAGGTCTGGAGCCCGTGAGTGACCTTGAAGGCCTTCCTGACCCGCCCAGGCTCACAGCCGTGTCCAGCGTCAGTAGAGCCAGGTTGCTCTCTTGCGGTGTGGTGGGCAGCCCACTGCAGTGCGTCCTCCAGTCCCAGGGGGCCAGGCCCTGCCGGGCTGCAGCCACCAAGGAGCCCTCTGGGTCTAGAAGGTTGCACTGCAATACAACTCTCCTGCCTTCCAGAAGGCCCTGATTTTTTTTTTTTTGTGTGTGTGTGACCTAGATTGAATGCCGGGGAAGGCAATGGCACCCCACCCCAGTACTCTTGCCTGGAAAATCCAATGGACGGAGGAGCCTGGTGGGCTGCAGTCCATGGGGTCGCTAACAGTCGGACAGACTGAGCGACTTCACTTTCACTTTTCTCTTTCATGCATTGGAGAAGGAAATGGCAACCCACTCCAGTGTTCTTGCCTGGAGAATCCCAGGGACGGGGAGCCTGGTGGGCTGCCGTCTCTGGGGTCACACAGATTCGGACACGACTGAAGTGACTTAGCAGCAGCAGCAGCAGCAGATTGAATGCAGGTGCTTAGAAGTTGTGCTTGCTTCAAGCAAGTGTACCAGGAACAGTCTGACTGATATTATTTCTAACTGCTTTATTGAGATATAATTTACATATACAAATCACCCATTTGAAGTGTACAATTCAGTGGCATTTAGGATAGCCAAAGAGTGGCACACACTCCATCAGTTTTAGAACATTTGGGTCACCTCATAAAGACGCATTGGACCCCTTGGGCATAATTGTCTGCCCTCCCCTGACCCCCGAGCCCCAGGAAACCACGAGTCTACTTTCTGCCTCTATAGACATGTCTCTTGCAGACGCTTCATATAAATGGAATCATTGTGTTCTTTGCGTCTGCTTCTTTTACCTTGCGTGTTTTCAAGGTTCATCCAGGTTGTGGCATGCACCTCTCCTTTTTTATTGGCGAGTAATATTCCCTGTAGGACTAGACTCCATTCTCTTTGATAAGCTTGGGTTGTTTTCACTCTTCACTTGTTCTAAACAGTGGTTTTATACATACTTGTGAAACAGGAGGGAAAGGGGCCAGGGCACAACCTCTGAAAGGGTGACATAGCCCGAGGCCATGAGACGAATTGATTAGAACCAAACAGGTCCACGATGGTGGGCGAACTGACTTCCACTAGACCTCGAGCCTCAGTATGTGCTCACTGTAACACATCAGCAAGCGAAATGACACACCCACAGCTGCCATGACAGTCGCCAGTCTGACAGTAAAGGCCAAAAAGTGCGCAGTAGCCCAATTCCTGGAAATCCCTACCCTTTCCTCCAGATAGCTGGAATACTTTTCCCACTCATTAGTCTATGAAATTACCCACTTCTATAAAACTGACAGCCTCATCCCCTGGTGCCTCTCTCACCTTCTGAGATGGTCCAGGCTTTGTGGAGTGTGTTTTCTTTAAATAAATCCACTTCTTACCTATCAGTTTGTTTCCCACTGAATCCTTTCTGCGATGAGACATCAAGAACCTGAGCTTCACTGAGTTCTGAGACCAGGTGCGTGTGTGACCTCAGTTAAAAGACTGTGTGTTCAAGACTCAGCCTGAGTTTCAGGTTCATTTGTGCACATATTTCTGTGTGGACATATATTTTCATTTCTGTTGGGTACATACCCAGAGGGGGAATGCCTGCTTCCACGGTAACTCGATGTTTAGCCTTTAGGGAAAGTGCCAGGCTGTTTTCCAAGCAGCCGCACCATTTTACAGCCTCCCACCAGCCATGCAGGAAGGCTCTGGTTTCGCCACCACCTCACCAACATCTATTTTTGGTTCCAGCTGTCCTCATGTGTGTGAAGTGGTGTATGTTTGTAGTTGTACTTTGCATTTCCTTGATGGGTAACGATGATGGTCACCTTCCATTTGCATATCGACCTTTTGTATATTTCTTTGGATGTCTCTTCAGACCCTTTTCCACTTGTCTTTTTGTTCCTGTGTTGTAAGAGTTCTCTACATAGGCTCCATATGAGTTCCATATCTCGGTTGGTTTGGAAGAGTCTTTAGGAAAGGCCATTTCATAACTTCCCCGATCCCGTGTTTACTGGCTGGAGAATTGCGTCAGAAACAAAACATTGCTTCATTCCTGGGGCAGAGCTGATGCCTCTTGGAAACAATATACATTCCCGGTGCTGGTGAAAACAGATGAGATCGTCCTGCTTCTCTTTTCTCTTTTCTTGAGCTTTGCTTAAATCAGTGAGTCTCATATGGTGTAGAGGGGAGGTACATGTCAGAAGCACCTGTAGGACTCTTTCCCTTTTTTTTTTTTTTAAGAGAATTAAAAAACTTGCTTTATTTATTTGATTGTGCCAGCTCTCAGCTGCAGCATGTGGGGTCTCGTTCCTTGACCAAGGGTCCAACACAGGCCCCTGGATTGAGAGTGCAGAGTCCTAACCACTGGGCCACCAGGGAAGTCTCTGTGGGACTCTTTCAATCCTCAAAGCCTCCGAAAGTTAGATATGCTTTCCTCTTTCCCGCGGTCCCCATTCTCTTTTTGAGAGCCACTGTCCTAAAAGGAATGCTTTGAGATTAACACTGGCATGGCGTGAAATGGCCCCTATATTTTTTCTGTTCACTCGCACAATTGTGTGCAACTTTGTGACTCCATGAATGGCAGCATGCCAGGATTCCCCGTCCTTCATTATCTCCCAGAGTTTACTCAACCTCTTGTCCATTGAATCGGTGACACCATTCAACCATCTCATCCTCTGTCACCCGCTTCTTCTCCTGCCTTCAATCTTTCCCAGCACCAAGGTCTTTTCCAATGAGTCAGCTCTTTGCATCAGGTGGCCAAAGTATTAGAATTTCACCTTCAGCATCAGTCCTTTCAATGAAGATTCAGGATTGATCTCCTTTAGGATGGACTGGTTGGATCTCCTTGAAGTCCAAGGGACTCTCAAGAGTCTCCTCCAACACCACAGTTCAAAAGCATCAGTTCTTCGGCGCTCAGCTTTCTTTATGGTCCAACTCTCACATCCATACATGACCACAGGAAAAACCATAACTTTGACTCTATGGATCTTTGTCAGCAAATTGATGTCTTTGCTTCTTAATACACTAAGTTTGTCATAACTTTCCTTCCAAGGAGCAAGCGTTTTTTACTTTCATGGCTGCAGGCACTGTCCACAGTGATTTTGGAGCCCCCCAAAATTAAACCTGTCACTGCTTCCACATTTCCCCCATCCCCTTGCCATAAGTGATGGGACTGGATGGCATGATCTTAGTTTTTCGAGTGCTGAGTTTAAAACAGAGAAGAATGTGTTTATTTGTCTCTGTCAAGTCTTAGTTTTGGCATTTGGTGTCTTCACTGCATTACGTGAAATCTTTCATTGAGATGCGTGGACTCTCTAGTTGCTCCAAGGCATGTGGATCTTAGGTTTCCAGCCAGGGATCAAACCAGTGTCCCCTGCATTACAAGGCAGATTCTTAACCCCCGGGCCCCTTGGAAGTCCTGAATGTTGAGTTTTAAGCCAGTCTTTTCACTCTCCTCCATCACCCTCATGAAGAGGCGCTTTAGTTCCTCTTCAGTTTCTGCCATTACAGTGGTATCATCTGCATATCTGAGGTTGTTGATATTTATCCCAGCAGTCTTGATTCCATCTTGTGATTCATCCAGCCCAGCATTTCGCATGATGTACTCTGCGTAGAAGTTAAATAAGCAGGGTGACAATATACAGCCTTGACGTACTCCTTTCCCAATTTTGAACTGGTCTTTTGTTCTATATCTGGTTCTAACTTTTGCTTCTTGTCCTGCACACAGGTTTCTTAGGAGACAGCTAAGGTGGCTGGTATTCCCATCTTTTTAAGAATTTTCCACACAGTTTATTGTGGTCCACACAGATAAAGACTTTAGCGTAGTCAATGAGGCAGAAGTAGATTTTTTTTCTGAAATTCCCTTGCTTTTTCGATGATCCAACAGATATTGCTCTGGTTACTCTGCCTTTTTAAAATCCAGCTTAAAAAAAATAAATAAAATCCAGCTTGTACACCTACAAATTCACAGTTCACCTACTGTTGAAGTCTAGCTTGAGGATTTTTCAGCTTATCTTGCTAAAATGTGAATGAAATGAGCACAACTGTTTGAACACTCTTTGGCATTGCCTTTTCTGGGGATTGGAATGAGAACGGACTTTTCCAGTTCTGTGGCCACTGCTGAATTTTCCAAATTTGCTGGCGTATTGACTGCAACACTTTAACAGCATCATCTTTTAGGATTTGAAATAGCTCACCTAGAATTCCATCACCTCCACTTGCTTTGTTCATAGTGATGTTTTTCCTCCACTTGCTTTGTTCATAGTGATGCTTCCTAAGGCCCACTTGACCTCATACTCCAGGATGTCTGGCTCTAGGTAAGTGACCACACCATCATGGTTATCTGGGTCATTTAGACCTTTTTTGTCTAGTCCTTCCATGTATTCCTGTCACCTCTTTTTAATCTCTTCTGCTTCTGTTAGTTCCCTGCTGTTTCTGTCCTTTATCGAGCCCATCTTTGCATGAAATGTTCCCTTGGTATCTCTGATTTTCTTGAAGAGATCTCTAGTCTTTCCCATTCTATTGTTTTCCTTTATTTCTTTGCCTTGTTCACTTACGAAGGCCTTCTTATCTCTCCTTGCTGTTCTCTGGAACTCTGCATTCAGTGGGGATGTCTTTCCCTTTCGCTTCTCTTCCTTTCTCAGCTATTTGTGAGACCTCCTCAGAAAACCACTTTGTCTTCTTGCATTTCTTTTGCCTGGGGATGGTTTACTTGTTCACTTACGAAGGCCTTCTTATCTCTCCTTGCTGTTCTCTGGAACTCTGCATTCAGTGGGGATGTCTTTCCCTTTCGCTTCTCTTCCTTTCTCAGCTATTTGTGAGACCTCCTCAGAAAACCACTTTGTCTTCTTGCATTTCTTTTGCCTGGGGATGGTTTTGGCCACTGCCTCCTGTGCGATGTCATGAACCTCTGTCCATAATTCTTCAGGCACTCTGTCGATCAGATAATCCCTTGAATCTATGAATCTAGTTCTAACTTCCACTGTATAGTCATAAGGGGTTTGATTGAGGTCATACCTGAGTGGTCTAGTGGTTTTCCCTACTTTCTTCAATTTAAGTTCGATTTTGGCAATAAGGAGTTCATGATCTGAGCCACAGTCAGCTCCCAGTCTTGTTTTTGCTGAGTGTATAGAGCTTCTCCATCTTTGGCTGCGAATAATGTAATCAATCTGATTTCGGTGTTGACCGTCTGGTGGTGTCCATGTGTAGAGCCTTCTCTTGTGTTGTTGGAAGGGGGTGTTTGCTATGANGATCTGAGCCACAGTCAGCTCCCAGTCTTGTTTTTGCTGAGTGTATAGAGCTTCTCCATCTTTGGCTGCGAATAATGTAATCAATCTGATTTCGGTGTTGACCGTCTGGTGGTGTCCATGTGTAGAGCCTTCTCTTGTGTTGTTGGAAGGGGGTGTTTGCTATGACCAGTGTGTTCTCTTGTCAAAACTCTGTTAGCCTTTGCCCTGCTTCATTCTATACTCCAAGGCCAAACTTGCCTTTTACTCCAGGCATGTCTGAGTGGCAGCAAAACTGAGATGAAGACCCAGGGATTGGCAGCTATGGCCAATGCTGATCCTGAGGCAAAGAGAAGAGTATGGAGTTTCCTCCAAAAATGAAAAATAGAGCTACTCGATTTTTCAGCAATCCCGCTTCTGGGTATATAGACAAAGGGATCCAAATCAGGATGTAGAAGACATGCCTGCACCCCATGGTCACTGCATTCTTGTTCACAATAGCCAAGACATGAAACACGCATCTGCTATTGTTCAGCTGCTCAGCCATATGTGACCCCATGGGACTGCAGATGCCAGACTTCCCCATCCTTCACCAATGGAATATTATTCAGCTGTGAAAAGAAGGAACTCCTGCCACTTGCAACAACATGGACATTTATGCTCAGTGAAATAAGCCAGTCACAGGAGAAAAATACTACATGACATCACTTACATAAATAATCTAAAACAGTCAAACTCATAGCAGCAGAGAGTAGACTGGTGGTTGACAGGAGTTGGTGGGGAAATGAGGAGATGTTAATCAAGAGGCACAGAGTTTAGGTTATACAAGATTAGTAATGACTACTGATGGTGTTGTGTCTATAGTTAGTAATACTGTGTTGTATACTTAAAAATTTGCTAAGAGGGTAAGTCTGTTATTAAGTGTTCTTACCACACACACAATGATGAGGGCAGGGGGACACCTTTGGAGGCAATGGATAGGTATATTGATGGCACAGTATAGATGATGGTAATGGTCTCATGGGTATACAGTGCAGTTCAGTTCAGTTACTCAGTTGTGTCCGACTCTTTGCAACCCTATGAATTGCAGCACGCCAGGCCACCCTGTCCATCACCAACTTCTGGAGTTTATCCAAACTCATGACCATAGAGTCGGTGATGCCATCCAGCCATCTCATCCTCTGTCGTTCCCTTCTCCTCCTGCCCTCAATCCCTCCCAACATCAGGGTCTTTTCCAATGAGTCAGCTCTTTGCATGAGGTGGCCAAAGTACTGGAGTTTCAGATTCAGCATCAGTCCTTCTAGTGAACACCCAGGACTGATCTCTTTTAGGATGGACTGCTCGGATCTTCTTGCAGTCCAAGGGACTCTCAAGAGTCTTCTCCAACACCATAGTTCAAAAGCATCAATTCTTTGGCGCTCTGCTTTCTTCACAGCCCAACTCTCACATCCATACATGACCACTGGAAAAACCATAGCCTTCACTAGACGGACCTTTGTTGGCAAAGTAATGTCTCTGCTTTTGAATATGCTCTCTAGGTTGGTCATAACTTTCCTTTCAAGGAGTAAGCATCTTTTAATTTCATGGCTGCAGTCACCATCTGCAGTGATTTTGGAGCCCTCAAAAATAAAGTCTGACACTGTTTCCCCATCTATTTCCCATGAAGTGATGGGACCAGACGCCATGATCTTTGTTTTCTGAATGTTGAGCTTTAAGCCAACTTCTTCATTCTCCTCTTCCACTTTCATCAAGGGGCTTTTTAGTTCCTCTTCACTTTCTGCCATAAGGGTGGTGTCATCTGCATATCTGAGGTTATTGATATTTCTCCCGGCAATCTGGATTCCAGCTTGTGTTTCTTCCAGTCCAGCGTTTCTCATGATGTACTCTGCATAGAAGTTAAATAAGCAGGGTGACAATATACAGCCTGGACTTACTCTTTTTCCTATTTGGAACCAGTCTGTTGTTCCATGTCCGGTTCTAACTGTTGCTTCCTGA
>SJYX01013589.1:385955-425165 GCA_006410675.1 Oreotragus oreotragus
CCACCTTCTCGAATCTTGGTCCTTCATCCCCTTACTCCCATCTGCACTGGTGGGCTGAACTGGTTGTCTTGGCCTTTTTTTCTCGCCCCTTGGCAGGAGCTGTGTGGTTCTTTGCGGCAGAGACAGAATATGTTTATCAAATGTCCACATGCTAATTGGTCTGGGCCAATGAAATGTAAGCAGAAAGGACATGTGTTCCTTCCAGACTGAGACAGTTAAGTTCCCGTGTTCCCCTTCCGTCTCTTTTTCCCTCTGCTGGAAGCCATCTCTAATAAATACATTTTGTTGTGTTGAACCACTGAAGCTGGACTCATTTGGTAAGCAACACAGCCTAGCATGGCCCGGGCAAATGTATTTTCTGCTATCAGTGTACCTAGAGCGGGGGAGGGAAAATCCTACTCCAGGCAGAGCCGCGTGAGTAAGATATGCCTTGTTAAAGGAAGAATGAAAACAATGGTGTGGATGGAGCTGAGGTTTCCTCACACAGGGCCGTACAACACAGTTAAAGTCATGTGTGTGGAGTTCTGGCTGTGTATCTTGGATAAGTTACTTCTAAATCTTGGTTTCCTTAAAACCAGAAATTTAAGACAATAGCAGAGATAGTAACAGCTCCCCGATCGGCCCATGGAGATGGGTGAAGATTCTGAGAGCACCTAACTCAGTGCCTGATAATAATTAGCCATGGTAAATATCAGTCATTGTTACAAGGGAGGAATGTGAACCAATCGCAGGACAAAGAAAAGGGTGCTCTAGTCTTACAGGAATCTGGAGCCTAAGATGGTAAGTAGGAAAAGATGTAGAGATAGAGTGTCCTGAAGGCACCTAGAACTGACTCATCCAGCCTGCGTTCCATCCATCTATCCACACATCCGTCCATCCAGCCGTCCGTGCAGTGATCTCAACAAAATTTTAAAAAATCACTCTCCAGATTTTGCAAGGGTGTCTCTAACCAACAGGGAGTTAAAGCCTGAAATTACTGGGGGTTATTAGAGAAACTCTTCTGGTTCTGCTGTCTCCTTAGTAGGAGCTAGAAAAACAGAAATATCTGGAAGGGAGCCAAGGGCAATGACGTCTTGGTGGAAAGGGCAGCAACAGGAAGCCAGCGTCAAGGCTAAGCGCCTCTCCTGGGGGTGAGTTCTCCCCTGTGCGAAGAGTTGCATGGGGAGGGGTGGGAGACTGTCCACCTCGGGGCTCCACAGCTGAGGGTCTCTGGCTTGCAGTCCACCAGTTTCTGGGCTGGTGTAAGGAGAGCAGGATGGTGGGAAGCTGCGGGTGCTCCACTGAAGTTACATCTCAGGGGCAAGGAGAGGGGGAAGCACCACCATCTGCAGCCACGCTGCTCGCAGCTCAAGGAGGGTCAGCAGCTGTGACTCCCAGGGGAAGAGGGAAAACAACTGGTGTGCACAGAGCTGAGTTGTAACATTAGTCAGAATGAACAAAGTGGGTCTTTTCTGCCCTGTCTCCTGGCTACCAAGCCCCTCCAAGCCCATAGGCTCACAGAGCTGGCTCCAGCTCCAGAGCTGGGCAAGTGACCTGAACCTGACTGATTCCAGCATCACTTCTTTTGGACCATCTTGCTTGGTTCAGGGGTGACCCGATTGGTCAGATGGGATTTGGTTTCTGAACTTTTGTTCGAACTGTGGGGCAATAGCATCTCTCTTCTCACTGGACTCATGGCTGGGAGAATATGAGCCTGGAACTTCTGGAAGCTTTTAAGTACAGGGAGAAACTCTCCCCCAGGCTAACCCAGCAAAATGTAGTGCTGAGAGAAGGACAGAGGCCACATCTTGATGCTATTGTGTGTGAGCTCCTGGATCAAACTGTACCTGAAGGCTAAATGAATTTTTCAGTGATTTAAGAGTCCTGATTGATACACTGGTTCTCCAAAATACATACATGGCTCTCTGAACACTAGTGATGGGGGATATCTCTCCACCAGAATGCATTTTCACTCTCCTCACTTCCTCTCCATTCACAATGGGTTGGTTACTCTGCAGCAGCTTATGGGCTGGGCTCCTGGCATAACAAAGGAATATGACCTGAGTTTTATCTTCAAAGAGACATGCTCTAGAAAGAGGGACAAAGATAACTAGAATAGCTCATTGTAAGTTGTGCTGAGATAAAAATTAACTGTCGTAGGGACTAACTGAAGAAAGGAAGCCTGGATCTCAGAGGGGCAAGGGTGTTAATTAAGGCTGTGGAGAGGACGTAATACTCATTCATTTCAATGGCTTATTTATTTACTCAGCTGCAGCAAGTCTTAGCTGTGCCACGTGGGGTCTAGTTCCGTGGCCTGCATCTTGGGCACTGACTCACCAGGAAAGTCCCTGAATAGGTATCGGTGAGCATCTGCTACGTGTTTTATGTGTGTGTGTCATATATACGTGTGCTCAGTACTGGGAATACACACGCAGATATTTATGAACAGACACAGTCCCTGACCTCGCGGAGCTGATTGTGTAGTGGAAACAGGGCGACTCGACTTCCCAGAATAAGGTCTAAGGGTAGGAGGGTCACCAAAGAACCTTGGGATTGACGGGAGGCTTCTCCAAAGAGCGTGTAGTCGAAGGAGAAGCGGGAATGGACTAAGATCCAGTGGAATGGATCCTTGGTAGAAGGGAAGGCATCCTCGCAGCGTCCTAGGTGGGAAGGAGTGAAATAACCAAACAAACAGAACAAAGCATTTGGCTGTTTTACTGAGAAGTTAGGACCCATGATTCTTAACTCTATGGCTTTCTCACTCACATTTTTTTTTTTTCTTCCTAGTCACCTTGAGTATCGTTTTCTTCATCTATAAAATGATGTTAACAACATGAGTGTTGATAACAACACTCACTTGCAGGGACTTCCCTGGTGGTCCAATGGCTAAGACTCTGCGTCCCCAACGCAGGGGATCTGGGTTCCATCCCTGGTCAGAGAACTAGATCTTACATGCCGCAACTGAGAAAAAAAAAAAAAAAANTCTCACTGGACTCATGGCTGGGAGAATATGAGCCTGGAACTTCTGGAAGCTTTTAAGTACAGGGAGAAACTCTCCCCCAGGCTAACCCAGCAAAATGTAGTGCTGAGAGAAGGACAGAGGCCACATCTTGATGCTATTGTGTGTGAGCTCCTGGATCAAACTGTACCTGAAGGCTAAATGAATTTTTCAGTGATTTAAGAGTCCTGATTGATACACTGGTTCTCCAAAATACATACATGGCTCTCTGAACACTAGTGATGGGGGATATCTCTCCACCAGAATGCATTTTCACTCTCCTCACTTCCTCTCCATTCACAATGGGTTGGTTACTCTGCAGCAGCTTATGGGCTGGGCTCCTGGCATAACAAAGGAATATGACCTGAGTTTTATCTTCAAAGAGACATGCTCTAGAAAGAGGGACAAAGATAACTAGAATAGCTCATTGTAAGTTGTGCTGAGATAAAAATTAACTGTCGTAGGGACTAACTGAAGAAAGGAAGCCTGGATCTCAGAGGGGCAAGGGTGTTAATTAAGGCTGTGGAGAGGACGTAATACTCATTCATTTCAATGGCTTATTTATTTACTCAGCTGCAGCAAGTCTTAGCTGTGCCACGTGGGGTCTAGTTCCGTGGCCTGCATCTTGGGCACTGACTCACCAGGAAAGTCCCTGAATAGGTATCGGTGAGCATCTGCTACGTGTTTTATGTGTGTGTGTCATATATACGTGTGCTCAGTACTGGGAATACACACGCAGATATTTATGAACAGACACAGTCCCTGACCTCGCGGAGCTGATTGTGTAGTGGAAACAGGGCGACTCGACTTCCCAGAATAAGGTCTAAGGGTAGGAGGGTCACCAAAGAACCTTGGGATTGACGGGAGGCTTCTCCAAAGAGCGTGTAGTCGAAGGAGAAGCGGGAATGGACTAAGATCCAGTGGAATGGATCCTTGGTAGAAGGGAAGGCATCCTCGCAGCGTCCTAGGTGGGAAGGAGTGAAATAACCAAACAAACAGAACAAAGCATTTGGCTGTTTTACTGAGAAGTTAGGACCCATGATTCTTAACTCTATGGCTTTCTCACTCACATTTTTTTTTTTTCTTCCTAGTCACCTTGAGTATCGTTTTCTTCATCTATAAAATGATGTTAACAACATGAGTGTTGATAACAACACTCACTTGCAGGGACTTCCCTGGTGGTCCAATGGCTAAGACTCTGCGTCCCCAACGCAGGGGATCTGGGTTCCATCCCTGGTCAGAGAACTAGATCTTACATGCCGCAACTGAGAAAAAAAAAAAAAAAAAACAAATCCTGTGTGGCACAGCTAAGGCCTAGCGCAGCCAAAAGAAAACCACCCAAAACAACCCACTCTGCAGGCTCGCTCAGGGGCTGAATGAGACGACGCGTTAAAGGGCCTGGCACAGAGAAGGTGGGCAGCAAATACCGTCTCCTCCCCGTGGGTCCCGTCCCCTCATCCCTGGCGAGCTGTGACTGGAGCTGTCCCTTGGTTCCAAGAATGTTCTCTTTCCTTCTGGGCCCCGACCCTTGTTCACCCGCTCCCCGCAGCCCTGCTCCCCTCCGCTCCTCCAGGTCGGGCAGTGAGCGCAGAGACCGCAAGTTCTGGGCGGAACTGGGTTTCCTGGCTCCTAAATTCCTGTGTTAGAGTCCTAACCCCTGGGCCTCAGAATGTGATGGTGTTTTGAGATCAGGGTCTTTAAGGAGGTCATTAAGGTGAAAATGAGGTCGGGTGGACGTGTGTGCAAGCGTGCTGAGTCGCTTCAGTCGTGTCTGAGTCTGGGCGAGCCCATGGACTGAGCCCGCCAGGCTCCTCTGTCCGTGGGATTCTCCGGGCAAGGATACTGGAGCGCCGGGCCCTCCTCCAGGGGATCTTCCCGACCCAGGGATCGAACCTTTTCTCCTTCGTCCCCTGCCTTGGCGGGCAGAGTTCTTTACCACGAGCGCCCCCTGGGAAGCCCATCAGAGTGGACACTAACCCAATATGTCTGGCGTCCTCTTGAGAAGAGGAAATGAGGATTTTGAAACCTGCAGAGGGAAGGCCCTGTGAAGACACGAATGGGCATCTGTGAGCCAAGGAGAGAGGCCTGAAATAAGCCCTCCTCTCCCGGCGCTGAGGCGGCGCTAACCCCGTGGACAGCTCGATCTTGGATTTCGAGGTTCCCAAGCTGAGAAAATACATCTGCGTAGTTCAAGCCACCCGGTCGGTAGACCTGGTGCGCGGAGCAGCCTAACAGAGGGGGACGGTGAACAGGCGCGGGGAGCGCCAGGGCTGCGGGTCACTGCCCTGCCCTCGAGACCAGGAGAGCTGCCTGCACTCTCCTCTCCTTGGACACAGATGACAGAGAAAGACGGAGGCCCCGGGGACAGGGGGCTTTGTCCTTCACCTGCACTGGGGGGTGGGGGAGCGAAGCCCAAGACCTCTAAGCAGGCTGCGGTCAGGCTGCTCCTGCTTCCACGTCCTGACTCCCGGCTGTGTGACTTTGCGAAAGTTACTTACCCTCTCTGAGCTTCACCTGCCTCCTTACTCCTGTGTACCTTGTTGTGGAAATGAGATTCGCATTTAGGACGGCACCTGCCACAGAGTCAGTGCTGTGCGTTCCAGTGAGCATTGGGACGGCTTCCCTCTTACAGCCTCACTCTTACAGTGGCAGATGTTCCTGTTTCATGGGATTAGGCTGAGGCTGAAATCTGACACTTCAGGCTGTTTCAGGCCATCAGGCAGGAAAGAATCACAGATGTTAGCTCCTGAGTTATTAACCCAGCGCAGGTCCCAGTTCTGCCAGCCATTTGAGAGGTTGGGTGACCCCCGGGTCTCGGTGTGCCTGTCTGTAAAATGGATCAGCTGGCTCTTCATGACCCGTGACGGCCTCACAGAGGTGTTGTGAGACGCAAACGAGGGAACGATTGTGAAATCGCTTTGCAAACTTAAAGACTCAGTCAGTGGGAATATACGCCCCCACAGACATAATAAGAGCTAACATTTAAATGCTCACCATTATCTGGCATCCTTCTAAGTGTCTTCCATCTATTTCTCATTTAGTCTTTACAAGAACTCTGTGAGCTGGGCGCTATGATCCCCTGTTTTGTAGGCGAGAAAGTTTACCAGTAAGGGGTGGTGCTGCAGTTTGCATTCAGAGTCAAACGTGGGTGCCCATACCTTTCATCAGAGGGCAGAGCTGTTCAGTAGAACGTTCTGTGAGGATGGAGATGTCTCAGAGCTGTTCACTACAGCAGTCCTCTGGAACGCTGACATGTAGCTAGTGTGACTGAGAACCTGACAGTTGAATCTATTTTTTTTTTTTAGGCTTTTGGGATCTTAGTTCCCCAGCCAGGGATGGAACCCACACCTGGTGCAGTGGCATCGAGGACTCTTACCCACTGGCCCACCAGGGAAGTCCCTAATTGAATTTTAATTAATTAAAACGAAACCAGCTCTTATCCTCCGTGTGGGCACATGGGTACTGTGCCATGTGGGCCCAGCAACTAGGCTGCAGTGCCTCCTAAATGATGCCCTAAAGCTGAGTTTCAGACAGCCTGCCGACGAGAGAAAGGAGATTCTGCGGATTCTCACGGCTGCTAAGCCCTGTTGCTGAGGCTGCGACTCACTGTGCCTGGCTTTCACCCCAAGCTTCAAGCCAGTCCCGACTCTTCCTTGTTGGACCCACAGGGGCAGGCTGTCCGCTCCCTAGAGAGGACAAAGGTCCATCTTCTTCGGGAGGGACCAGACCTCCTGTTTCTCCCTGATGGGAGGTGCTGGGGGGAGGCCGGGTGCCCCTGTCTGGTCCCCTCCACCCCTGATCCTTACAAACCACCAGCTGTGGCTGCTTCCCAACCCCCCAACCCTCCATCTCCACCCCCATTCCCCAAGAGAAGAGCTGGAAACAAGCTCCTGCACTCCCTCTCTGAGTTGGAAGCTGAGCTGGCTGGCGCTCAAGGCTTAATTAGCTGAAATAACTGTGAATAATCATCTTTAAAACGAGAGTGGTTAACGCTCAGGCCGCGCTGCTTCTGATTATTCAGCGGCCCCGCGGGGGCATCACGTTGCCGGCTCAGTTGTGCCAAGTCCGCCAGGCTGCTCAGGATGACCGGGGTGCCCCATAGAAGCACTTCTCTGCCTGCCCTGCCCTGATGCGAGAGGAGAGGCTCAAAGTCTTGTGGGGGGCCTGGCTCTGTGCTGGCGAGATGGAGACCACACCCAAGCAAGGCAGTACTAAGGGGCAGGCGAGATGGAGACTGCACCCAGTACTAAGGGGCAGGCGAGATGGTGGCAACGGGAAGATTCTCTCAGAGAACACCCGTTAGATGAGCTGCATGGAGGTCAAGGACAAGGGCACACTAGTGCTTGCTGCTGAGTGACTGTGAGCTTGGCTCTTTCTGTCTCTGAGCCTGTTTTCTTTTCTGGAAATCCTGGGACACTCACTTTTAAAGGTGGTCCTGGAGGAGTAAATGTGCGTGCATCCACACAACGCCTGCACGCCGCAGATGGGCAGCAAAAACCGACTTGCCCTCCTTTTTGGCTTTCCCTTTCTTTCTGCTGCATCTCGGGAAGTATTCCTAGTGCAAGATAAGAGGGCAGGGCTTGGTCAGGGGCTGAAGGAAGCTGACGTTCCAGTAGCATGCTCTCCCTTAACACCCACTGACACCCTCTGAAGCAAGTGGATGTCACAGCAAGCTGGGACTTGCAGGTTTCAGACCAGAGCAGAAGAGGCAGTGAGTGGCACCCTGGTGTGGACAGGTTGTGTATGCTCTGCTCCAGAGCCAGCCCTCCAGAGCCAACAGATCATGTTTCAGACTAGATCAGATCGAACCACAGGAGACTGCCATGTTTCTAGGTCAAAAGTTGGTTGAACTTAAGTCTTGTAAGATAACTGAGGCTTGACTATGAGTTTTTAGCAAGCAATGTGATGTTTCTATGTGCCTATTTAAGGACAAGACAAAATACACAAATCTTTTAATAATGAGACTTAGCTGGCTCTGCAAAACACAGCAGAGACAGACCACCAGGCAGGATATAGCTAACTGCCAAGTTATTTGTGAGAACGTGACTGGCGCAGGAATTGAGAGGAGGGGCAGCGTGCTCTGGAGTAGGTGGGTTAAGGGGCAGGTTAGCAGAAGGAAGTAGGGTCTGAGTTGTGTCTGGAAGGAGGGTTAGTCGCTGAAATAAGCAGTAGGGGGTGGAGATGATGCTCTGGGCAGAGAGAAGTGGTGTGAGCAAAGGCTGGGGCTCTGAGAATCACCAGGGCAGGGAGACCAGGACTGGTGACATTTCTGCACTTGCACAATCCCCAGGAAGGAGTGGGTACCGCTGTATACTGGGTCAAAGAATGAATGCACAAAGAAATGAAAAGCAAGTGATGAGTGAGCAAGTTTAGCTGTTCTGGGGGTAGTGGGAGATAAAGCTGTAAAGACTGATTGTGGAGGGTTCTGAATCCAGACAGAGGAGTCTGGGTATTATGCGGTGGAAACAGGATTCTCCAACTACGAATTCAGCAAATGCATATGGGTTTGGCCAGGTTCTAGAGGCCAGAGAAAAGCTATCTAAGATCTCAAGATCTGCTGATTTTAAGTTGATGTGGTCCCGGAAAATAAGTTGTTCTGTGTGAGTCTGGGCAAGTTGATTATGCTACAGTAACAAATAAGCTTAGAATTCCAGGGGCTTAGAGCAACAGAGACTTATCTCTTAGTAATCTCACAGTTTCAGTGACCACAGCAGTGTGTGTGTGTGTGTGTGTGCGCGCGCGCACGTGCTGTCTTGTCTGATTCTTTGCAACCCCATAGACTGTAGCCCACTATACTCTTCTGTCCATGGGATTCTCCAGGCAAGAATATCGGAGAGGGCTGCCATTCTCTCCTCCAGGGGATCGTCCCGAACCAGGGATCGGACCCATTGTCAGGCAGGTTCTTTACCACTAATGCCACCTGGGAGGCCCACTATAGCATTGTGTGTTAAGTCGCTTCAGTCGTGTCTAACTTTGTGTGACGCAACGGACTGCAGCCCGGCAGGCGCCTCTGTCCGTGGGATTCTCCAGGCAAGAATACCGGAGTGGGCTGCCATTTCTTTCTCCAATGCATGCATGCATGCGTGCTAAGTCGCTTCAGTCGTGTCTCTGTGCAACCCCATGGACAGCAGCCCACCACACTCCCCTGTCCACGGGACTCCAGGCAAGAATGCTGGAGTGGGCTGCCATGCCCTGCTCCAGGGGACCTCCCTGACGCAAGGATGGAACACACCCCTCGTCTCCTGCATCAACAGGCAGGTTCTTCACCACTAATGCCACCAGGGAAGCCCACTGTAGCATTACCTTACGGGTCTTCACTCCCAAATCAGCTGACGGGGCAGCCCTATGTTAGGGACATCACTACTCTTATAATAGAAGAAAAGTAATACATGGTCAACCACATTCTGGGTCTAACAGCTTCTGCCTAGAAGTGACAGATTTCCTTGACCAAAGCAGACCCTGTGACCCAGCCAGATGTCAGTGGGGTGGGAGGGCACAATTCTCCCCTCCCAGAAAGCCAGCAGTAGATGCTTCTGAACAGCAGCATTACCCCAGGTCCTCCCTGAAATTTTGTGTCAAGTAAGGGTCAGTCGGCTAGGAAGATAAGGAGATGTAAAGATAGGAGGGAGATAGGTGGTCTGGTCGGAGGATTCTTTCTTGAGTTAACCTAAGTCTAAGATTTATAATCTTTCCCTCTAGCTACACAGAAGTCATTTTTTAGGCTAGGGAAGCCGTTCTGGGCCCAGATCTGGATGGATGAGTTTTCTTTAGGGGGTAGGATAATTTGGGGGCCCATTGCAAAATGACCAACCTAGACAGCATATTAAAAAGCAGGGACATTACTTTGCCAACAGAGGTCTGTCTAGTCAAGGCTGTGGTTTTTCCAGTGGTCATGTATGGATGTGAGAGTGGACTATAAAGAAAGCTGAGCGCCAAAGAATTGACGCCTTTGAACTGTGGTGTTGGAGAATCTTGAGAGTCACTTGGACTGCATGGAGATCCAACCAGTCCATCCTAAAAGAAATCAGTCCTGAATATTCACTGGAAGGACTGATGCTGTAGCTGAAACTCCAATACTTTGGCCACCTGATGTGAAGAACTGACTCATCAGAAAAGACCCTGATGCTGGGAAAGACTGAAGGTGGGGGGAGAAGGGGTAAACAGGATGAGATGGTTGGATGGCATCACCTACTTGATGGAAATGAGTTTGGGTGGACTCTGGGAGTTGGTGATGGACAGGGTGGCCTGGCGTGCTGCAGTCCATGGGGTACAAAGAGTTGCAAATGACTGAGTGACTGAACTGAACAGGACTGATTGCAAAGTGAAGATGTGGAGCCCCGTGTTCAAAAGTTATTAAGAATTTTGAGACAGGGCAGTACAGCAGCTGGCCAAGCATGGAGCTCCCTTCAGTGAGGGTGCTGAGCAGCTGGACAGGCCGGCTGCCCAGGATGCTGTCCTGTGTGTGGGTGCCCGCTGGTTCAGCACATTCCAGGTGGCTGGCACTCCCCTCTCCTCCTCTTCTCCTTTTAAAAAATGCTTCATTAATTTACTTTTTGGCTTCAGCACCTGGCATGTGGGAGCTTAGCTTCCTGGTCAGGGATGAACCCCCACCCCTTGCCCTGGAAGCTCGGAGTCTTTCGTTTTTGAACTGTTTCTTTTGTACTGGGGTGTAGCCGATCAACAATGTTGTGATGGGTTCAGGAGCCCAGTGAAGGGATTCAGCCACACCTATACCCATGTACCGCTCTCCCCTAAGAGGTGCAGCGTCCGGGTGGTTGGCCCACCAGGGGTCCCGTCTCTGCTTTCCACTCTGAGCTCCTCCTCCCGTTGGGCGCCTGCCCACTTGCCGCTGGCCAAGTCTGACTAAGCTTGCCCATTGCTCGTTGGCCGGATCGCCACCTCCCTCCGCCCCTCAGCAGAGCCCGAGCTGTGTGAGGACCGCTGCGAGCGCAGGGAAGGGGAGTCAGCCTTTCCAGCAGCCCTTGCCACGGGTCCACAGCGGGGCTGCTGACCCGCACCTTCTCCTCAGGCCGCTGTCTTCCCGCTCACCCGCAGACCAGAGCGGCCTTCTCAAAGCTCTTGACCTCCCGACGGCTCATGACAGACGAGAGCAGCCACTTTCTCAAAGCTCTGACCTCCACCCCAGCCCTCTGAGGAACCAGGGTCCAGCCTCCCACCTCAGCCTTGGGCCCTCACCCCACCCTTAATTATCTTTTAGGCCTTTTTGCTTTCATCTGTTTTACTTTCTTTCAACGGGATCCTCCCTGTTGACTTTTATTTTTAAAATAACACACTTAGAAAAAATAAAAAAATAAAAAAATATAATTCATACACTATACAATTTACCTATGTAAGTGTACAACTCAGTAATCCCTAGTGTGTTCAGTTATGCAATCATCATTACAGTTTTTTTAAAAAAGAGACTTAAAAATACTTTTTTTCCTTCCAGTTTTACTGAGATATAATTGACATACAGCATTATATAAATGTAAGGTATTCCCTGGTGGCTCAGCTGGGAACACACATCCTTGCCAACACTTGTTATCATCTCGCTTTTTGATTACAGCCCTCCTTGCGAGTGTGAAATGGTATCTCATTGTGGTTTTGCTTTGCATTTTCTTGATGGATAATGAGGTTGATTATCTTTTCCCGTGCGTATTGGCCATTTCTATATCTTCTTTGGAAAAATGCCTGTGAAGATCTTTTGCCAGTTTTTAATTGGGTCATTTGTCTTTCCATTATTGAGTTGTAACAGTTCTTTATTATATTCTAGATACAAGCCCCTTATCAGAAATATGACTGTAAACATTTTCTCCTGTTCTAGGGGTTGTCTTTTCGCTTTCTTGATGGCGTTTTTTTTTTGCATGGATAAAAACACGCAAGGAAGTTTTTAATTTTGCATGAAGCCCAGTTTATCCATTTTGGGGCTTTGTTGAGCTTTGGTGTCATATGAAGAAGCTGTTGCCCAATCCAAGGTCATGAGATTTACTCCTGTTTTCTAAACAAGTTATAGATTCAGCTCTTAGATTTAGATATTGGCCCATTGTGAGTTGGCTTCCCAGATAGCTCAGTGGTAAACACTCCTCATGCCAATGTAGCAGATGCAGGAGGTGGGAGTTTGATCCCTGGGTTGGGATGATCCCCTGGAGGAGGAAATGGTAAGTCCATTCCAGTATTCTTGCCTGGAAAATCCCATGGACCGAGGAACCTGGTGGGCTACAGTCCCTGGGGTCACAAAGAGTTGGATGCAACTGAAGCAACTGAGCATGCACGCACACACACTGCTGAGTTAATTTTTCTATTCGGTGTAAGATAAGGATTCAGCATCATTCCCTTGCACCATTCTCTAGCACTATTTGTTGAAAAGATTTTTCTTTCTCCATTGAATTGTCCTGGCATGCTTGCCAAAAATCAATTGACTGTAAATGTGAGGGTTTATTTGTGGAGGCTGTATTCTATCCACTGAAATACGTGTCAGTGCGGTCTGTCTTTGTGGAGCTCTCCATTTCTTACTGCCTTTCCTCTGGGGTGAAATCTTGGAAGCCTTTCTCCAGAGCTGGGGGCAGGAACTGTGGTCCACTCTTTCAGCGGACACTCCTGATTTATGAGCAGGGCGCTGAGCGGAGAGGGTGGTCTTGCGTCTTCTCAGCTCGCCTTTCTTTTTGGCGTGTGACTTTTCGGCTGTGCTGGGACTTGCTGCTGCCGCCTCTTCTGCAGTTGCGGGGAGCGGGGACCACTCCCAGCCGCGGCGCGCAGGCTTCTCACTGCGGGGGCTTCTGGAGATGCAGAGCAGGGGATCTGGGCTTCCGGTGTCTCGGTGCCTGGGCTCCGAGGCTGTGGCTCGGAGGCTCTAGAGCGCAGGCTCGGTAGCTGTGGTGCACAGGCTCGGTGGCCCCGTGGAGCGCGGAATGTTCCCGGACCAGCGACTGAGCCTGTGTCCCCTGCATTGGCAGGTGCGTCCTTATGCCCTCCCCCACCAGGGAGGTCCTCAGCTTGCCTCTCTTGGCATGAACTTGGGTGAAGGCAGTCAGGGTCCCCATCTTCTTGGCTGGCAGTGCCTGGCATGGAGCCTCTCTCTGATCATGATGAAGACTTGGCGGGGCTAAGTGCACCCTGATATTTTGGTTGCCTTTGCCAAGAGTGGCTCAGTGGGAAAGAATCTACCTGAAATGCACGAGTCACAAGAAATGCCTGGGTCATCCCTGGGTCCTGCATCCCCTGGAGAAGGAAATGGCAACCCACTCCAGTATTCTTGCCTGGAGAATCCCATGGACAGAGGAGCCTGGTGGGCTGCAGTCCAGGGGGTCGCAGAGTTGGACACGACTGAAGTGATTTAGCGCGACCGCATAGGCCAGGAGTTTAGCTTCTGCATCTTAGAGTTTGGGGAACTGAGAAATGACCGTGGTTTGCCTTTCACAGTGGACAGTCTACCCCTTGACTGGGAACCGAGAGGGTGGGAAGGCTCATTTTTTAAGCGCAGCTCTTCAGATTGGAGCTGCCGTTGTTTTGCTGCGACGTGGAGAGAGGGAGTGTGTTACACTTCAAGTTTCACAGATGCTTCCTGTTCCCCACGAGCTTTAGTTCTTGAATAACTGTCTCTTCATTTGCGGTCCTCCCATAGGACAACTCCCAGTGACTTGAAGTGGCTGAGTTTAGTAACTGTCATTAGATAAGCTTGCTTCCTGGGGGGCTATCTGGGAAGGACCCACTGGCTTTTAAACTCAAGTTTTTGCCACTAAAGAAAAAAAAAATTCTATCCAGCTCCAATCGCTGCTCTGTTTCTCCTTGCTTTTGCTGCCAACGTTTTAGTAAAAGTTCTGGACCTTTCCAACTTTCTCCTCAGTGACCTCAAACAGGTTTTCCACGCCCACTCGTCTTGAAAGAACAGCCTATTTCTAAGGTCAGCAGTGATTTCCACGTCTCGATGTCCTCCAAGTACTTTTCTCTCATCTTATTCCAGCTGTCAGCAGCATCCCACCAGCATCGACCGTTCCCTCCTCCTTGAACTGTCCTCTGCTCCTGGATGCGGTGACTGGACACCCACCTGGCCACCTCCTTTCCCTCCTCTGCAGGTTCGCTCCTCTCTGCCAGCCACTGAAAGGGAGGGGTCCTCAAGACCCTGGCCTGGACTCTGCCTTAATTTTCAGTTGCTGCGCAGCAGCTTAGAGAGCAAGCTTTCATTACCCGTTTCTCTGGGTCAGGAGCCTGGCTCTTGCACAGCTAGATGTGCCCTGCAGAAGTCTCACAAAGCTGCCGTGAAGACGTTGCCCAGAGCTGAGTCATCACCCGAAAGCGCCAGCAAGACCGTAGAGGCTGCTTTCAGTCTCCTCTAGGTGGTTATTGGTAGGAGTCATTTTTTCTCAGGATGTTGGACGGAGGGTGGCAGGCTCCCATCGGCTGTTGGTCAGAGGTCTCCTTGGCCACGTGCGTCTATCTATAGGGCAGCTTGCACCATGGCGGGCATCCCTCAGAGCAAGTGACTTGGGGAAAGGACAGCCAAGGTGGAAGCCAGTCTTTGTAATCTAATCTTGGCAATGACAACCCATCACTTTTACTATCCTCTGTTTTTTTAGAAGCAAGTCAGTAGGTCCAGCCCGCATTTAAGAGGTAGAGTTTGCGTGTTAAGCCACTTCAGTCATGTCTTTGCGACTCTATGTACTGTAGTCCACCAGGCTCCTCTGTCCATGGGATTCTCCAGGCAAGGATACTGGAATGGGTTGCCATGCCCTCCTCCAGGGGATCTTCCTGACCCAGGGATGGAACCCGTGTCTCTTAGGTCTCTGGGATTGATAGGTTCTTTACCGGGAGGTGGAGATTATACCGGGGCTATCTTAGCAGCTGCCTGCCACAGGCTCCCTTCTCTTCTCACTACACCTTGGATACCTTTAAACTTTAATTACCAGCCAAGTGGGAGAGGGAGATGACTTACAAATTTATATTTGCAGTCCAGACCTCCCCGCTGAGTTCCAGACTCATGTCTGACTGATCAGTTGCCATCTCACTTGGATTTCTCAAAGGCTACTCAAATAGACTGTCTGAAGCTGGAGTCGTGGGCTTCCCCCAAGCCTGGCCTTCCTCCTCTCTGCCCTACTTGCGGGTTACGGTGTAGGCTGAGCTGTGAGATGGAGGGGCAGGTGGGCGGCTCAGCTCTCCTCCAGGAGGGGCCCAGCTGCTTTCCACTCCCGCAGATGTTGTTTTTCTCCACCGGGTCAAAGCTGACTCACCTGGGCCATCATTTCCACACCAAGGGCTTGGGGAGGGGGGAAGAAAGAAGTGAAGAGTTAGCAATTTCCTTTTTAAAAGATGCGGAAATAGAGACAGACATAGAGAACAGACGTGTGGACACCAAGGGCAGAAGAGGGGATGGGGGGCATTAGGAGACTGGGGCTGACATACATACACTGTGAAGCCGTTCAGTCGCGTCCGACTCTCTGCGACCCCGTGGACTGCAGCCCACCAGGCTCCTCCGTCCATGGACTCTTCCAGGCAAGAATACTGGCGTGGGTTGCCGTTTCCTTCTCCAGGGGATCTTCCCGACCCGACCCAGGGATTGAACCCGGGCCTCCCGCAATGCAGGCAGTCTTTACCCTCTGAGCACCAGAGAAGTCCACATGTACACTACTATAAATAAAACAGACGACTGATGAGAGCCTCCCTATAGCAACCCCCTCACCCCAACCCCCGACTCAGTGCTATGCTGGGGCCTAAAAGGGAGGGCAGTCAAGAACCGGGGATACGGGCTTACGGCCGGCTCACTGACTTTCCTGTACCACAGAAAATAAAACTACTTTGTAAAGCAACTATACTCCAATAAAAATTAAAAGAAAAAAAAAAATGTGACCCAGAAAAAGCATATCACGTCTACTGTCCTGCGGACCCGTCCGGAGGCTGCAGTTGGGCAGTGGACTGTGGCGGAGAGGCTGGGCGCTCCACCTTTAGTCTTGCAGCCGTGTCCCCAGTTACAATTTGTGGGGTTATATTATGGTCATGTGTGGATGTGAGAGTTGGACTGTGAAGAAGGCTGAGTGCCAAAGAATTGATGCTTTTGAACTGTGGTTTTGGAGAAGACTCTTGAGAGTCCCTTGGACTGCAAGGAGATCCAACCAGCCCATTCTGAAGGAGATCAACCCTGGGATTTCTTTGGAAGGAATGCTGCTAAAGCTGAAACTCCAATACTTTGGCCACCTCATGAGAAGAGCTGACTCATTGGAAAAGACTCTGATGCTGGGAGGGATTGGGGGCAGGAGGAGAAGGGGACGACCGAGGATGAGATGGCTGGATGGCATCACGGACTCTTTGGATGTGAGTCTGAGTGAACTCCGGGGGATGGTGATGAACAGGGAGGCCTGGCGTGCTGCATACGATTTATGGGGTCGCAAAGAGTCGGACATGACTGAGCGACTGAACTGAACTGAACTGAACTGAATTACTGCCTTGGCCGGAGTCCTCTAGGAGAAAGATCTGAGGCAGGCGAATTCTGCGCTCTTTTTAGGGAATAAAATCCCAGATAGAAGATAAAGTACGTAATAAGACAGAAGTAAGTAGAAGTACGGAATAAGTAGGTGATAGAATATGACTTATTCTATTACATTCTAATAAGGGGTAGAAGTAAGTAGTAAGAACCGTGAGGCAGGAGGAAGGGGATAAGAAGACGTGCATATTGTGCATTGGCCCACGTGTAGGAAGACTACTCTGAGTTATATAAACTTCCTGCGTGGACCAGCCCTTTGGGAGAGAATGCCGGAAGAATTTTCCCACTGGCTTCCGTCTCCCAGCGGTCAACAGTCGGTCCCCTGGGGGTGCCCAGCCTTTTGTTTTTGGCTCTGAACTCGAGGACGCCAGGCAGCGGCCATGCCCACAGGAAGCCGCAGCGTGGGCGGGGAGGGCCGTGCTGGGCGCCGGCGGTCCGCAGCCGTCCGCCTGTCCGTCCGCAGCCGTCCGCCTGTCCATCCAGCCGGCGGTGCCTGCAGCCCCTTCAGAGCCCTGGCAGAGCAGCAGCCAAAAGGAGGGAGAGGAGCCCGAGGCGGTCTGAAGTGGCGCAGGGGCCTCGACGCGATCGCCGGGGGAAGAAAGAGGAAAGCGAGCCCGGGGTCACTTGCTGCCTCCTGCCACACCGCGTTTCCACGAAGGACGCTCTGTTCTTTAGTTCCAGCATGAGAGGAGCCAAGAGGCGCCCTGACAGCAACCTTGTCCTTAGACCTGCTTCTGACCCCAGTGTCTCCGCGACTACTCGCTTCTCTCTCTCCATCTGGACCCCCTTAATCAAGGCTCCTCTCATCTTCTCTGGGGACAAGCTTCTCTTAACTGAACTCCTTCGTATCCATTTCCAGCATACAACCCAAGCCGCTTTTCTGTAACACCCACTGGATCTTGTCACACGCCCTGCTAACTTCAGCCCTTTGACAGCTTTCCACGGCTTGGAGGACAAAGATGAGACGCCTCCAGGTGGCCCACAAAAGCGCATGTGGCCTGGCTCCTGGCCGCCGAGTGGGACATGCACCCTGGTGTCTTCTGCTCCAGTCTCAGCTGCTAACTTCTGGCTTCAGCTTGCTGAGGCTCCAGGCTGCTACAGGACCTTTGCACGTGCTCTGCCCAGTGCTGGCCAGCCTTCCCTCCTATCTGCCTTCTCACCTTGATGCTCCCAGAAACGTTACTCTTTGCTCAGGGAAATCTTTCTTAATTCCTGTTATGTATATATATCCAGTCCTGGATTCCCCAAGAGGCAGACTGAGTATAGATTTTGTATTTCAGGTGTTAGTGAAACACAGTCACTCCTAATTTTTTGAAAGATGCTAAGTTCAGAGACGTCATTATGGGAAAGACAAGCCTTTCTGAAACCTCACTATCCTTATCTGGGTTTTGTTTGTTTGCTTTGTTTTGACTGTGCTGCAGACTTGCAGGATCTTAGTTCCTCAGCCAGAGGCTGGACATGCACCCTCAGCAGTGAGAGCATGGACTGGACCACCAAGGAATTCCCCTGTTTGTTTTTATTCTGCATTGTTTATGGGGACTTTCCTGGCGCTCCAGTGGTGAGGACTTCATCTTCCAGTGCAAGGGGTGCGGGTTCGATCCCTGGTTGAGGAGCTAAGATCTCACACGCCTCTCGGCCATAAAACCAAACATAACACAGAAGCAACACTGTGTGCGTGCTCAGCCATGTCCGACTCTTTGCAGCCCCAGGACTAGAGAAGCAAGTCAGCAGGTCCAGGCCATGTTTAAGAGCTGTTGTTTGGGTGCTAAGTCACTTCAGTCATGTCCGACTCTTTGCAGCCCCATGGACTGTAGCCCACCAGGCTCCTCCATCTGTGGAATTTTGCAGGCGAGAGTACTGGACTGGGTTGCCATTTCCTACTCCAGGGGACATTCCTGACCCAAGGATTGAACCCACATCTCTTGCGTCTCCTGCGTTGGCAGGTGGATTCTTTACCACTGTGACATCTGGGAAGCCCAAGTAACAAATTCAGTAAAGATTTTAAAAATGGTCCATGTCAAAAAATCTTTTAAAAAATGATTGTGGAGGAGGTCATAATTTTTTCAGTACTTAAAACCTCTAGGAGTCAGGATCTAAAACTCTGGCTATGGAAATAATAGCCAAATTTGCTTCCACATTTGGAGGTTTGCTTTTTTATATCATTAGTTAGTAGCGGTCTGTCTCCCCCACAAGGCTCTTGGTCTTTTTTCTTCCTTCCTTCCTTTCTTTCTTCCTCTCTTTTCATCCCTCCATTTTCCTTTCTTTCTTTCTTCCTCTCTTTTCATCCCTCCATTTTCCTTCCTTCCTTTCTTCCTCTCTTTTCATCCCTCCATTTTCCTTTCTTTCTTTCTTTCTCTCTTTTCATCCCTCCATTTTCCTTCCTTCCTTCCTTTCTTTCTGTCTTTTCGGAAAGCTTGGCCTCTCTGTACATTGATGCCATATCAAATCCTGGGGACAGAGCTTTGGGTGAAGTGCAGAGGGATAGCTTTATAGCTTTGCCAGGTAAAGGGAGACACCGGGCTCCCGCTTCCAAAGACTACGTGTCCCCAGGCTCCCAGTCTTCTGAAGGTAGAGGCCTCGACAGTCTCTGACTCACAAGTGAACTTAGCGTAGCGTCTCCCACGGAGGAGGAACCCAGGCAACCTTTGCCGAGTGAGTCGCGAGAGCCCAGCACTGCAGCCTGGGCTCGGCCACTAAGTAGCTTTGTCCCATACCTGTCTGTGCCGGAGATCACTTCTTATCTGAGTGGCTGGGGCCTGAGAAACAGCGAAAGGCATTTCTAGAGAGAGAAAGAGGAAAAGAGAAAAGGCATGCATACCTGTTGAGATGCCATTAATTAAATCTCTGTGTGGCTAAGACTGGAATAGCTAAGAGAGGTTATGAAAAGTGAAGTGAAATTCGCTCAGTTGTGTTCGACTCTTTGTGAACCCACGGGTTCTCCAGGCCAGAATGCCGGAGTGGGTAGCCTTTCCCTTCTCCAGCGGATCTTCCCAACCCAGGGATCGAACCGGGGTCTCCTGCATTGGCAGATAAGCTAGAGCGGTTATGGGTAAAGAATATTTCTAGATTCACACTTCTTGCTTGGGCAATCGATTGTGTTTCTGCCTGTTTTTTCATGCTACAAATTAGTGGGTGTAATAGGAGAGGGTTCAGTACAAATTTGATGAAAATAAAAGATCCTGATCAGGTCTCAGTTATATTTTCCTAAAGGGTGGATGATGGGTCTCGTAGGCAGAGTGGAGGCTGGGCTTGCTGTTCTGTGAGCTGCCACAAGGTGGCGCTAAGTGCCCAGCCATGAGACTTGCCTCAGGACTAAACCTTCACCCTTTCAAGTGTCAGTGTATTTAAACTAAGATTCCTTAGTCTCTTTCTAGTCCATAATTTTCTTTAACGGAACAGAGTTATGCTTTTCCTTTTCATGTGTATCTTTAGAGAAAGACATGCTTGTTGAAGAGTCATGAATAATACTGAGGATGATTCAACGTCTGGGTTTTATGCAGGCATCTTCCAGAGAGAAAATGATCAGAACATTTCCTTTCCTATATGGGGGTCATAAAATGATATTGGATAATTGCAGTGCAATATAACCACATTTCAGGAGAGAAAGCATAGCTCAAAACTCTGAGCTGCGTGTCAGGGCCTAGCACTTGACTCTCCAGGAGACTGGAGGCCTGAGCTGAGCTCTAAGACACGGTCAAGCCCAGAATCATCAGCTGGTTTGACCGTGAGCTCTCTTTGCTGGGCTTTCCAGGTGGCACAGGGGTAAAGGACCCGCCTGCCAAGGCAGGAGACACAGGAGACGTGGGTGCGAGCCCTGGGTCAGAAAGATCCCCCTGGAGGAGGAGCTGGCAAGCTGCTCCAGTGTTCTTGCCTGGAGAATCCCATGGGCAGAGGAGCCTGGCGGGCTGCAGCCGGTGGGGTTGCAGAGTCCGACAGGACTTGGCCACTGAGCCCGCAGGCACCTCTTTGCTAAGGATTCTTAGTACAGCCCCAGAGCCGGAAGGTTCTGGCGCTGGCGATTCCAAGCTGCCTTGGGAACCTAGAGGAAGGACAGGTCTGCCTTGCCTGAGCCCTCTTAGGGGCTCAGCTGGCGGAGTCTTTGCCCAGCAGCAGGGCCAGAAGGCAGTGGGGCTAAGGTGGAGACTGAGCTCCAGCTCGTGTCCACCAGAGGGCAGCATGGCACAGCCGTCGGGGCATTGCTGCGGCCCACCCGGCCGGGCTACCAACACCCCAAGGGGTTGCTCTGCACTTCAGTGCGGCTCTGCATGGTCTCCAGCGCCCACTTCCATCTCCCACCCACCCCTGGGCCCCAGCAGTCACAAAGGTAGGAGGCGCTGGAGCACCTGCCTCGTGCCTTCCTGGCAAAGATCGCAGCCCTTGGATACCCGTGGTGCCCCTGGAGCTGATGGGAAAGTCATCAGCGGAGCCCTGTGGCATCCAGGACCCGTCTGTGCTCACACCCAGCAGCTGACTATCCCACTGGCAGCTCCCCAAGCCGTGGGCAGGCAGATCAGCTACCTCTCCTGGCTCGAGAGACTAAAGAAAAGGACATTACCTTGTTCATTAAAAAAGAACAAGGTAAAAACAATATGACTTTATAGATTGTTCCAAAAAAACAGAACTTCACAGACTCTATCAGTTGAGTTCAGTTCCGTCGCCCAGTCGTGTCTGGCTCTTTGCCCCCCACGGCCTGCAGCACGCCAGGCCTCCCTGTCCATCACCAATTCCTGGAGCTTATTCAAACTCATGTCCATTGAGTCAGTGATGCCATCCAACCATCTCACCCTCTGTCGTCCCCTTCTCCTCCTGCCCTCAATCTTTCCCAGTATCAGGGTCTTTCCCAAGAGTCAGCTCTTCGCATTAAGTGGCCAAAGTATTGGAGTTTCAGCTTTAGCATCAGTCCTGGCAATGAATATTCAGGGTTGATTTCCTTTTGGATTGACTGGTTTGGTCTTCCTGTTGTTCAAGGGATTCTCAAGAGTCTTTTCCAGCACCACAGTTCAAAAGCATCAATTCTTCAGCACGCATTCTTTCTTTTTTAATGAATTTAAAAAAAATGTTGTGAAATTACACGGGGAAGAGCATTTATATGCATTGTTTACAGTACCCAACAAACTTTACCTAATAGCTTTGGTGTGAAAATTTTTACTTACTACTAGTGGTTGTATTTATGTGGAGCTTAAGGAGAGAAGTCGCTTCCCTCTTGAATCTACCTGTGGCCAAAAAATCCCTGAGTCCTCTCTGTAGGCCAGGCCTGGGTTCAGACAACTGCCTCTGTTTCCTAACAAGCATCTCTATTCCGACACCCCTCAAAGATACCTTCATCTTTTAAAAATTATGTATTTTTATTCATTTGCTATTATTTTTGGCTGTGCTGTGTGGCTTGTGGGATCTTAGTTCCCTGAGCAGGGATCGAACCCAGGAGCCCTGCATTGGGGTGAAGACTTAACCACTGGACCCGGAAAGCCTCCAGAGTGAACATTCTAAAGCCTGGACCTGATCCTTTCAGCTCAGTGCTACCCCACAGGTATGTAATAGGAACGACACGTGTAGTTTTACTTTTTCCAGTAGTCACACTAAAAAAGTGAAGGAAACAAGTTAAATGCATTTTAAGGCATACTTTATTTGCCTCAGTGTATCCGAGACATCAGTTGACGTGCAATCGATATGAAAGCTTACTAGTGTGATATCTTGCATCGCGTTTTCATTCATGCATTGGCAGCACTGCTTGGCATTTGGGATCTTTGTTCCCTGGCCGGGGACTGAACCCGCGTCCCCTGCGATGGAAGGGCAGAGCCTTAGCCACTGGACCACAGGGAAGTCCCTCTTGCATTTTATCCTGCAACTGATCCCCATTCACCCTGGCCACCCTTCCAGGGCTCGACCGCGACTGCGGCGAGTGGGTGTCCAGCTCTTCAGCGTCCCTTTTTTATTTGACTTTACTTGGCCATGCCCCTTGACTTTTGGGATCTTAGTTCCCCGAGCAGGGACTGAACCCAGGCCCTGGGCAGTGAGCGCACTGAGCGTCCTATCCACTGGGCTGCCAGGGGATTCCTCGATGTCTCCGTAGTGGCAGCGTGTGGTGGCCGGCTTTCCCAGCCGTATCTGTCTTTAGCCCCAGGACATTTGCTGCTCTTTCTTTCCTGTCTCTGTACTTCTGCCCGCCTCTTTCCGCCTCCCTGGTATTGTCTCCAAGTACCTGATCGCTCTTGCTGAACCTCGTACCAACCCTGTACCTACTCACTGCAGTCGCTTTCAACGTGGCCAGGGTGAATGAGGTTGAGCTGCGGGTATAAAGTACAACGTGAGGAGGATTGCTCTCCCTCGCGTGAGGAGCGTGTGGCTTCTGTGTAACAGACGCAAGGATGTGCACCCTCAACTTAGACTGTGGGACTGGGGCAGGGTGGCAGGCTAACAGCGCTCTCAGCAGTTCTGAGACTCCAGGATGCCTTCCCGCCCTGGGGCAGGGGGACGGACTGCAGGCAGCCTGGACGGGCAGGGCTAGCTCGGGCTGTGGCCCGGGTAGGGGAGGCTCCCATCTCTGCGTTGGTCTCTCCCCGGACGGCCGGGCCACCCATCCTCCCGTTGTCAGCGCCGGTCCAGCACCTCTGTTAGTTTAGATTCACTGTAAGTACTTTTGGCCGCACCACACGGCTCTCCTGCAGGATGATGGCATGGGCGTGAGTGGAGTCCAGCCCAGCCGCCCCTTCCTGCCTTCTTTCCCGGCTCTGCTGCTTCCTGTCGCGCTGTCTCCTGCTGGAGGCCCCCTCCGCTCCCGGCCTCACAGAGGGGCGTCTGCTCCGAGGAGGAGGGACAGGGATGGGAGGCGGAGGCTGAGGGCGCAAGGGACGGGGGGGTGCTCCATGGGGACGCCTGGAGGCGTTCCCTTTCCCTCCTCCGGCCTCCTCACTTTCCTCCTGGGCAAAGTCAAGTGTGCACAACAGATCAGCGGCTGCAAGCTCCTCCCCAGCAAAGGCCACTCTGCCCGCTTTCCTCATCTCCCCTCACTAACGAGCTATCACTTTTGCTGCTGCTGCTGCTAAGTCACTTCAGGTGTTCGACTCTGTGTGACCCCATAGACGGCAGCCCACCAGGCTCCCCCATCCCTGGGATTCTCCAGGCAAGAATACTGGAATGGGTTGCCATTTCCTTCTCCAATGCATGAAAGAGAAAAGTGAAAGTGAAGTCGCTCAGTCGGTCCGACTCTTAGCGACCCCATGGACTATAGCCCACCAGGCTACTCCATCCATTGGATTTTCCAGGCAAGAGTACTGGGGTGGGGTGCCATTGCCTTCAGGAGTCTGTTTATCCAGCCCACTACATTTGTTAAATGATGACGGATGCGTCTTCCCAGCTTGTGTTCACCAGGGCATCCTGAGCGGCATGGAATCACCAGAGCCAGCATGTCGAGGTGTGAAATCCAAGCCCAGCAGGCAGAGAGGGTGACCTCCTTCAGGGGGCGGTGGGGCACAGGGTTTTATGAAATGCTGATGCTGGGCCCGGAGACTTCCTCTCCCCCATTACTGGCCTCACAGGGCCCCTGACCTCAGCTTGGGAATCAACGGCCTCAGCGCCTTTTAGAAGTCTTTTCTCTTTGAAGTCATGGGAAACTCACCCTCCATCCAGGTGGTCTTAAGGAAAGCCCTGAGCGCCTCTGAAGGTATAGAGATGGTACTCCTTCCGGCTGCAGCCCAATCATCCCTGCATATTTATTCAGTTCAGTTCAGTTCATTTCAGTCGCTCAGCTGTGTCCGACTCTTTGCGACCCCATGAATTGCAGCACACCAGACCTCCCTGTCCAACACCAACTCCCGGCGTTCACTCAGACTCACGTCCATCGAGTCCGTGATGCCATCCAGCCATCTCATCCTCTGTCGTCCCCTTCTCCTCCTGCCCCCAATCCCTCCCAGCATCAGAGTCTTTTCCAATGAGTCAACTCTTCGCATGAGGTGGCCAAAGTACTGGAGTTTCAGCTTTAGCATCATTCCTTCCAAAGAAATCCCAGGGTTGATCTCCTTCAGAATGGACTGGTTGGATCTCCTTGCAGTCCAAGGGACTCTCAAGAGTCTTCTCCAACACCACAGTTCAAAAGCATCGATTCTTCGGCGCTCAGCTTTCTTCACAGTCCAACTTTCACATCCATACATGACCACAGGAAAAACCATAGCCTTGACTAGGCGGACCTTAGTCGGCAAAGTAATGTCTCTGCTTTTGAATATACTATCCAGGTTGGTCATAACTTTTCTTCCAAGGAGTAAGCGTCTTTTAATTTCATGGCTGCAGTCACCATCTGCAGTGATTTTGGAGCCCCAAAAAATAAAGTCTGACACTGTTTCCACTGTTTCCCCATCTATTTCCCATGAAGTGATGGGACCGGATGCCATGATCTTCGTTTTCTGAATGTTGAGCTTTAAGCCAACTTTTTCGCTCTCCTCCTTCACTTTCATCAAGAGGCTTTTTAGCTCCTCCTCACTTTCTGCCATAAGGGTGGTGTCATCAGCATATCTGAGGTTATTGATATTTCTCCCGGCAATCTTGATTCCAGCTTGTGTTTCTTCCAGTCCAGCGTTTCTCATGATGTACTCTGCATATAAGTTAAATAAGCAGGGAGACAATATACAGCCTTGACGTACTCCTTTTCCTATTTGGAACCAGTCTGTTGTTCCATGTCCAGTTCTAACTGTTGCTTCCTGACCTGCATACAGATTTCTCAAGAGGCAGGTTAGGTGGTCTGGTATTCCCATCTCTTTCAGAATTTTCCACAGTTTATTGTGATCCACACAGTCAAAGGCTTTGGCATAGTCAATAAAGCAGAAATAGATGTTTTTCTGGAACTCTCTTACTTTTTCGATGATCCAGCAGATGTTGACAATTTGATCTCTGGTTCCTCTGCCTTTTCTAAAACCAGCTCGAACATCTGGAAGTTCATGGTTCATGTATTGCTGAAGCCTGGCTTGGAGAATTTCGAGCATTACTTTACTAGCGTGTGAGATGAGTGCAATTGTGTGGTAGTTTGAGCATTCTTTGGCATTGCTTTTCTTTGGGATTGGAATGAAAACTGACCTTTTCCAGCCCTGTGGCCACTGCTGATTTTTCCAAATTTGCTGGCATATTGAGTACAGCACTTTCACAGCATCATCTTTCAGGATGTGAAAGAACTCAACTGAAATTCCATCACCTCCACTAGCTTTGTTCGTAGTGATGCATATTTATTAGTGATCCATTAAGTCTAGGATGGACTGGAAGAACTAGTCTGTCCTAAAGGAAATCAGTCCAGAATATTCACTGGAAGGACTGAGGCTGAAGCTGAACTTCCAATACTTTGGCCACCTGATGTGAAGAGCTGACTCACTGGAAAAGACCCTGAAGCTGGGTTTTTCCAGGAAATTAGGGAAAGATTGAGGGCAGGAGGAGAAGAGGGCGACAGAGGCTGAGACGGTTGGATGGTATCACCGACTCAATGGACATGAATTTGAGCAAACTCAGGGAGACAGTGAAGGACAGGGAAGCCTGGAGTCCTGTAGTCCATGGGGTCACAAAGAGTCAGACATGACTTGGCGACTGAACAATTGTAGGGTGCTGTGCTTATTAATGGGGAGAAGTGGGTAGTGATGGGTAAAGAGGGGAGAGAGGTGGGTGTGCAGATAAGGAGAGGCTTCCAGACCCCTCCTACTCACAGTTTAACAAACAGCCCATTAGGTGGGGTTTGGTTCCATGACGGGGAAGACGACACTGCCCATCACTGACTTCTCCACCCAGAGAGTCAGTTTGCTTCCTTCTTTTGACTTTTTTTTTTTTTTTAACAGGAAATCCACTTCTCCAGTCACCTCTGGGAGCCACTGCCACAATCCCTAGCGTCGCAGGAAGCCCGTTCCTCCTGGTGCAGCATCCTCATGGACTGACAGGGAAACTGAGGCTCGGAGAGGGGGAGAGCCTTGTCTAGGGCCACACAGCAAGCCAGTCACTCAGGTTTCGGCTAGAATGCTGGCGACTCCTAGGAGGGCCCCAGGCTTTGGTGGTCTACCTTGTCAAAAACCGGCCCTTTCCCTGTGTCTCCTCTGTCATCGTCCATAACCTTCTGAGTTCGCTGCATTTACTGACGGCTCATTTATTTCACCTGTTTCCTGCCTCTAGAAGGAATGTTCAGGGGATAGGGGATATGGTCTGAATTGTTCACACTATAGTAGCTGCTCAATAAGTATTTGCTTATTGAGTGAATGAATCCGTGATCAAGATGATATTGGTCATCTTGGAATATGAAGGAGCTCATGTTTGTCGGCCCCCATGCCAGTGAGTTTTCTTGCATTTGCTATCCTGAGATCCCAGGACATCCAAGAGTCCCGGCATCCGACCTGGGGCTTTGAAGGAGCACCAAATGGCCGGGGGGTAGGGCCTCTGAAGGTGGGGGTCTGCTTCAGTGACCAGAGGCAGCTGGCCATTTGCTGTGGTCAGATAAGCCGAGATGGGCACCCCGCCCCTTCCCCTGCCCCGTCCGCCCCAGCTCTGAGGCCGCATCCAGCTGTGAGGGGAGCAGCTGGTGCCCGAGGGAAGGGGGCAAAGGGCCCCACGGCCCTGGGTGGGTCCTGAGGCTGGTGCCTGAGGGAAGGGGGCAAAGGGCCCCACGGCCCTGGGTGGGTCCTGAGGCTGGTGCCTGAGGGAAGGGGGCAAAGGGCCCCACGGCCCTGGGTGGGTCCTGAGGCTGGTGCCTGAGGGAAGGGGGCAAAGGGCCCCACGGCCCTGGGTGGGTCCTGACGCTGGTGCCTGAGGGAAGGGGGCAAAGGGCCCCACGGCCCTGGGTGGGTCCTGACGCTGGTGCCTGAGGGAAGGGGGCAAAGGGCCCCACGGCCCTGGGTGGGTCCTGACGCTGGTGCCTGAGGGAAGGGGGCAAAGGGCCCCACGGCCCTGGGTGGGTCCTGACGCTGCTGCCTGAGGGAAGGGGGCAAAGGGCCCCATGGCCCTGGGTGGGTCCTGACGCTGGAGTGCAAAGCAGAGCTGTGGCTCCAGGGGGCTGCTGCGGGCGGTGGGGAGGAGCGAGAGCCCGCGGGGCAGGGAGGCAGGCAGGCGTCCACCCTGAGGTCCTGGCCTGGGGCCGGGCTGGGCGAGGCTCTGCTTTGCCCTTGTCCCGGCTCTCAGAGAGAGGCACCCCTTCCTGTCCTCACAGAGCCCTCAGCCCAACACACATGCATGCTCCCCGTGTGAGCGTGCTTGCTGGTGAGCGTGCAAGGCCACACACGGCCACACACAACCACACATGGACACACACGGCCACACACAATCACACACAATCACACACGGTCACACACAACCACACACGGCCACACACGGCCACACACAATCACACACGGCCACACACAACCACACATGGCCACACACAACCACACACGGCCACACATGGACACACACAGCCACACACAATCACACACAGTCACACTTGGACACACATAATCACACATGGGCACACAAGGACACACACAGCCACACACAACCACACATGGCCACACAACCACACATGGCCACACAACCACACATGGCTACACACAATCACACACGGCCACACAACCACACATGGCTACACACGGCCACATATGACCACATACAACCACACACGGCCACACACAACCACACACAATCACACATGGCCACATACAACCACACATGGCCACACACAATCACACACGGCCACACAAAACCACACACGGACACACACAATCTCATACAGACACACACAGCCACACACAACCACACATGACCACACACAACCACACACGACCACACACGGCCACACACAACCACACACGGCCACACATGGACACACACAACCACACACGGCCACACACGGCCACACAAAGCCATACACAGCCATAGGCAAACACACACAACCACACACGGCCACACACAGCCACACACAGCCACATATAACTACAAACAACCACACACGGCCACACACGGCGGCACACAGCCTGGGCCAAGCCAGTCTCTGCTTTCTGGGCCTGGGAGCACAACCCTGAGGGTGCCGTGGGGGCAGTGGACTCCCTGACTCAGAAACTCCCCACCCCCAGCAGTCTGGGCGCTCCTCAAAGGAACGGCGAGCAGGTCCGGGGCGCCGGGCTGCCAGCCTCATCACAATACCCTGAAGAAATCACCCAGGAGAGGGAGAAGGCCCCCGGGAAACCCGCCCGGCCTCTCCAGGGCTGGCCAGAACGTCTCATCTGGGTCTCCCAAGGGGACAGCTCCTTTCCCCTGGAGAAGGGTAGCAGAGCCAGGACTGGAACCTGAGGCCCCAGTCCGTGGCTTGAGGTAAGAAAGGGACCCCATGGGGTCTCCCCCAGCACGCCCTCGGTAAGTATGCTGGGCTGCCTCTGCACAGGGCTCCCCAGGCACTGGCTTCTACAGGAACTGGATGGAGAGAAAAGAAAGGCACCACTTTGGTACTGTTTTCCCCCATTTTAATAATGAAGAAAACTGAGGCCGAGAGAGGAAAAGTCTCTTGCCTCAAGTCATAGTGAATAAGAGACACAACTAGGAGCAGATGCCAGGTCTTCCAGGTTCCTTCAAATCACCTGCTTTTTACTTCCATTAAAGCAGACTTCTCTACATTGCTTATCATTACAACTGCCAGAGACTCTCACTGTCAGAGCCTTCCAGCACCTCAAGTCATCGGGACCAATCCCCATCAGCATCTTACACTCCCTCCACCACTTGCCAGGCTTTATACCTCCATCGTGCCTTTGGGGCCTGTGTTATATACATTTATATGCAGCAACATTGACAGAGTGCTGTGATGTGTCAAGCACAAGGATCAGAAATAAAGATTAACAGGGGACTAAGATAAATCTACAAGAAATTAGATAAAACATCACAAGTACGCTGGTAGATCTCATCAAGTATGAGAGGCCCAGTGAACAAAGTGGTCAGATCTTCCAAGGTTGGTGGGTAAGTTGTCCACTGAATCTTAAATGATAAAAGGGTAGATGGTGGGAATGTGCAGGGAGCATTAGGAGTAATAGTTCCCAAAAGGGCAGCTTTTGCCTAGGTCCCTGGGAGACACACAGCCTTCCTGGACTGGTTGATACCAATATGGCAAGGCGATGGCTTGTTGGGGTGTCAGGAGATGAATCTGGCAGCCTCACCTGGAGCGGAGGCGGGACAGCACAGGTTCTGGGGCCAGAACGACTATGAGATCCAGTCCCACTTCCGCCCACTGACAGCAGGTAACTTTACTACTTCTCTAGGCCCCATCTCCTTACGGTAGGATGGGGATGACAACAGTACCTGCCTCACTTGGTTTTTGGGAATGTTACATGAGTTAGTAAGACTGAAGTGTTTAGGGCAGTGCTTGGCACACAGTAATGGCCATGTAAGTATCAGATATGATTGCAAAGGGACTTGTAAGCCATGTCAAGGAGTTTAACCTGAGAGTGGTGGGAACACAAGCAGAGTGGTGGGATAAGCTTTAGGATGAGCACTGTGAGAGATGCTAGCCCTAGAGCAGCTGCAGGGGCCCGAGGACACTGCAGAACGCTGGATAAGGGTGATGAGGGCTGGGCCAGGGCCCATGGGACATGGATGGTGAGGAAGTGGCTGGCCAGGGTGGGGAAGCACAGACAGAGGGGCCGATCTCTGGCTTGAAATGGTGAGCAAAGTAGTGCTCTTTCCCAAGATGATGAAACTGATTTGGGGGGTATGTGTGTGTGCTGTGTCTTGGGTGCCTGTTAGGTCCACCTTGAGAAAACAGTAAAGGAGTGACTCCCAGAAACAGATGTTTTCTGCTTTTAAACATGTTACTCTCTCCCCACCCCACCCCCTCCAAAAACATACAACTGTCTTAACCTGGAGGCTGCAATTCAGATTTCATTAAGGGACGAGGGCGTCAGTGGCAGAGTTACAGGACCCTGAGCAGCAGCCTGGCTGTCAGCTATAAACAGTGCAGAGACAGGAGTCATCTGAGGTACCACCTTTGGAAAGCAGAGATGGGGATCCTCAGCTCCTTCCTGACACCTTGCTCTCTCCCATGGAACACTGCTAAGAGCCCAGGGTGGGAAGGACCAAAGACACGCCAGTCAGGATGGGTCCTGAGCAGGCTGCCTGTCTGCAGAGCCACTGGCTGACCCATGGCCTTGTGGACTACGTCTCCCAAGGAGCCCACCTGCCTTGCAGGCAAGCAAAGCCTAGGCCCTGCAGACCTGGCCCATGGCCAGGAGCCAGCTCAGAGGTTGGTCGGAGAGAGAAGGAAGCCGGAGAGGCCTGTTCCTTTCCATCTAGAGCTTGCCCCCTGCCGCCGGACTGCGGCAGCAGACGAGTCACAACCGCCGTGGCTGGGCTCTATGACAAACGGGTTCAGCTGGGAAATGCGGAAGCCTGTCAGCTTCATCAGAGCATCAGGAGCAGGATGAAAAAAGCATGTTGCAAAGAGAGTCAGAATTTCTTTTAGAGGAGGACACTGACGCACCATCAGAATTGGAAGTGTTTCTTTCACAAAAAGTGAGCAGACAGGCACAATTTGCTTTTAAAGCTAAAAATCCTACATCACCAACTGGTACTCTGTTGTGTGCAGTCACTTAGATCATTCTGCTCTAATTCCCTTCTGTGGGAAAACCCACAGAACCGCTGCACAGGTCTCGGGAGGAACCCACTTTAATACCCTGTCATTCCTGCCTAGGAAACCACCACTGTCCCACTACCCACCTGCTTTCCTCACCAAAGTCCTGAGCTTAGCACTAAAGGCCTTTGGCTCACACCCTCCCATACCTACCCCCTCAGCCCCATTCCCATGAACACCCCTTGTGCCTGGTCATCATCCCTGCCTTTGCCCATGCTGTTCCCTCTGCTTGCAATGCCCTCTCCTCCCTTCTCTGTGCGCTCCTGCTTCTCCTATTACAGTTCCTCCCTCCTTTCAGAACTTCCTGTCTCTCCTATCCTGCATGCTGGGTCCTAACACCCTGCCTTTGCCAGCAACCCCACCAGGAACTCCTGCCAACCTCTCTCTTCTTCACAAGGATGACTCAGGCCCACACCCACCAGGAGGCATGGCTTAACTGGCCTCCGTCCTCACAAATTATTTGCTGTTTTGTCTGCATACAGTTTGTAGGCCTTCCTGAAACTAAGGATCTGACTTTGAGTCTTTTTCTCCACTAAGAGGTTGTAAAGGTTTTTGAGTCAGGGAACTGGCTTTCTGCTACCGCTTATGTCACCTCGCACAGCCCCAGGCACCCAAAAGGTGCTAACAAAGTACTCACTGTAACTAAGGTGTGACACTGTAACTAACAAAGGTGTGACTTGACCGAGCCACTGCCTAGAAGTGTAGTCCCTCCCAGGCCTCAGTTCCTCCAGAAGAGAACAGAAGGAGGAGCCTGAAGTCCCATCCAGCAATGGCACGCAAGGCTCCTGCCATGACCTCACCAAGTGCCTGGTGATAGGAACTGGGCCTGGATTTTGGAACACAGACTCTCAGGACATAGTGTCCTCAAGGGCCATTTCCTCTAGCCTTCAGCTGATACCAGGGTCCCCCCTACAGCACTCCTGACTCATCTGGAAACTTCTAACCCTAGAAAGAAGTCTTCCAAGCCATCTTGCCACTGGAAGACCAAAGCTCAATTAGCCCTGAGACAGGCACTGAGGGACACATAAGACCTTTAATCTGAGATTAAAAAAAAAAAAAAANTGGACACTATCAAGTTCTTCAAGCAGGCAGCAGGAAAACAAAGGAGAAACAACTACCCACAGAGCTTGAGAACAATTAGCATCTGGAACTAAGTCGGTGATTGGTCTTTCTTTTTGTTCAACTGACTTGTATTTCTGTTCAGTATTTGCTAAGAAAGATTGTGACTTTTTTTTTTTTTTAGGAAAAAATACAAACTATGCCTGTAACTGAGATTAAATGAATGTAACCTGTTATACTTTACTATGAAGTCAATATTTTCAACCTTTACTTTAAAAGCAACATGAAGTCCCTCAGGCTTCAGGTGTGGGTAGTAAGGCTGATTGACGGCTTTGGGATCTGGGGCTTGGGCCAGACTGTATGATTTGGAGAGGATTCTGGGCTTGGACACGACTGAGCAACTGAACTGAAATGGGCTCCAAAAAAGGTATCAGAAGAGGAAGGGACTCAGTGTTGGCTTTGTGCCGCCTACATTTCACTCAGTAGGCTAACAGGCTGAGGGTGTGCTCTGGGCCTAGTCCTGTGCTGAGCTGAGCTACCTTTGGGGAGGAGGGCCTGGCCTCGGCGTCTGCAGGCAGGGCTCTGGCAGTCTGGGGAAGGTTCCAGGGGGAAGCAAGACACAAACACCGAAAACAAGAGTATGGGATTAGTATGAAAACCGAGAGTCAGACCCAGGAAGAGGCCTGCCTTGGGCAAAGCAGCAGGGGAGTTTTCCCTGCCATATCTCCTCCGACAGGTATGAAGAATGACAGGCGGCGGCTAGAGGGCTTAGGTCCACTCACCAAGGTCGTTGTTGTTCATCATGGCGTTGGACGCTCGCAGCCGGGGTCCCTGCTGGGTGAAGTGGTAGCCGAACTTAAGGAGCGTAGCGTTTTTTTCCAACATGCTCACAATCTCCATTTCCACTTTGTTGCCCAGAGGCTGGCTCTTTGATTTAAAAAAGAAAGAAAAAAGTCACTTCTTGCTCACTTGTGCGGCACCTAAATCTTCTCTACCCGCAGAAACCCTGAGCGCTGGGCTGGGATTTTAGTACTTCCCTGCCCCCGCCCACTCCAAGAGCAGGGCAACCGGAAGCCGGAAGTGTGGAGAAGTTGAAAGGTCAAGCAGCCAGGAGCCAGTGAGCTGGGATTCAAACCTAGGGTTGCTGAAAAAAAAAAAAAAAAAGTGAGGTAACTGTGTATCAGAATAGAATTCAAGGCTTTTTAGTGCTGGTTCTGCAGCCAGATCACAGCTGAGCCAACAGAGTCCAGGTTATGGGCCATCCTCAACAATTCAGTGTAGCTATCACCAAGGGGGTGACAGAGGATGAGATAGCTGAATCAACTCAATGGACATGAGTTTGAGCAAACTCCAGGAGATAGTGAAGGCCATGGAAGCCTGGCATGCTTCAGTCCAGGGGGTCGCAAAGGGTCAGACACAACTAAGCGATTTAACAGCAACAACCTCTGTTACACCATGATAATTATAATTCTTAGTGGTTTATGTTTGCTCATGTTTTATTTCAAAGAAGGACATTTCACAAACCAGGACACTTGGTGTGGGTTTTTGTTTGATGGGCTTTTCTAGATCTGCAGCTCTAGAAAAAAGTAACAGCTAGGGTAAGAAATGAATAAATAGCTTCTTAAGAACATGAACCTATCACCTTCAACACCCAGTGCACTATAGGTCTTTGACAAATGTTTGTTGAATTGAGTAGCTCTGTGGCTAAGCACAGCTTCTGTGAGTACCTGCCTCGTGCATACACACNGCCAGGCCTCCCTGTCCAGCATCGACTCCTGGAGTTTCTCAAACTCATGTCCATTGAGTCACGGTGATGCCACCCAACCATCTCATCCTCTGTCATCCCCTTCTCCTTCCACCTTCAGTCTTTCCCAGCATCAGGTTCTTTTCCAATAATGTGGCTGAAAGTTAACCATCTTCATCCAAGCTTGCTGTCAGGTTATAATGATAGCCATTGTACCACCTGTACAGTCTTCTTTTAAATGGCTTTCTTCTTATTTTTTGCTCATTCAGTCCCTGTAACTTTTTTACTCTCCCTCATCTTTTTGTTCTTTTTTTCCTGGTTGGTAGACAGCAAAGGAACTCAGCCATACATATACATGTATCCCCTCTCTCCCAGACTCCCCTCCCATCCAGGCTGCCACATAGCACTGAGCAGTGTTCCCTGTGCTGTAGGGTAAGACCTTGCTGATTATTTAAATATCGCAGTGAAATGAGGTGTGCCTGTCCTTTCTCTTTTATCTTTTGGCTGAGCCACACTGTATGTGGGATCTCAGTTCCCTGACTGGGGATCAAACCCCTGACCCCTGCGCTGGCAGCTCGGGGCCTTAACCACTGGGCCACCAGGGAAGTCCTCCTGTACCGACTTCATTAGACAAGCGGACCCCAGGCGATTCCTACTCTGTGTCTTGTGAGATCAAGGAAGCCCCAGATGGATCCTCTCGGATGCCCGGGCCTCCACGCTGCAGATGGCAACCCTTCCGGAGGCTGGTCTTGCTAACTTTCCACCTGGCGTCTGACAAGGGGGATCCTCTTTGGGGAAGGCGGATGGTAGGGCAGTTTTTACATGCACTGTCTGTTGCCTGGCAGGGGTCTCACACCCAGTTCAATCAAGAGTTGGGAGGATCTCGAAGCTATTTGCCAATCTATTTTTAATTTCACCACAGAGAGGTTGTTTTAAAGTAAATCTTGGATACCCTAGTACCGTCCTGTCTTTTTATGATGCTCAGCAGAGGACAGCTGCCTCAATATGAAGAGCTGGAGGGACTTCCCTGCTGGGCCAGTGGTTAAGACTCTGCGTTCGCAGTGCAGAGTACATGGGTTCGATCCCTAATTGGAGAACTAAGATCCTGCATGCTGCCTGGCGTGGCCAGAAAGTATTTGATTAAAAAACAAACAAAAAATAGGGTTGGAGTTTTTCCTCTGGGAACCTGGTGGTTTAGTTCATGGACTTGGTTCAAAATCTCATTTGACCTTGGCCAAATCACGTCACATCCCTGTATCTCAGTGTCCTTATCTGTAAACTGAGATGAATAAAGGTATCTACTTTCGAGAGGGGTTCTGCCAATTGAGAGAGATAAGGAAGACATAAAATAGGAAATGCTTCAAGGAATGCCTAGCACGTGGTAAGTAAGTGCTCAATATGCTGTCTTCATGAGAAAGACCAACACCTCTCCTTGGCGTGTTGCCTTTAGGGAAAGGCCGTCCAAGATCCCCAGGGCCTTCCTTCTCTCTCCCTTCCTGCCTCTCCCCATGGCACCCTGAGGCTCTGACCGTGCCTGTTTTCATTTCCCTGTCTTTGCATTTTGTGTTCCTTCTTCCTGACCTGTCCTTCCTGTTTTTCTGCTTCCTTCTATTCCGGGTAAGTTCCCACTCGAAGGGTACCTTGTGGGGGCCTGGGGACATATTTTAGTTATATCCTGCCGAATCATTTTCATAAGTGGAGTCCCCCAAATTTACAAACATGAGAATTTCCCATTGCATTTAGAATCTGGAATTAGGTTGAAAAAAACAGATGTCAAGCTAGGTTCCCCATTTCTGGGTGGTAGCCAGACACTGGGCGTTCGAGAGGCCTCCTTTTGATGGAGTGGTGGAGTGGATTTTCGTTTTTCATTGTCTCACTTTCCTTGTTTTATTGACACACGTTATTTGGCCTTGGGGAAAGCCGATTAACGATGCTGTGACAATTTCAGGCGCACAGCCAACTGATTCAGTCACCCACATACATGTATCCATTCTCCCCCGAACTCCTCTCTTACCCGGACTGCCACGTAACGTTGAGCAGAGTTCCCTGGGCTCTACGGCAGGTCTTTGCCGGTTATCCAGTTTAAAAAATATTTGGCTGCATCTCAGTTGCTACACTCGGGTTTCTCTCTAGCTGTGGCTTGCAGGCTCCAGAGCGAGCAGGTTCAGTGGTTCTAGGACATGGGCTTAGGTGCCCTGTGGCCTGTGGGATCTCAGCTACCTGGCCAGGGACTGAACCTAAGTCTCCTGCTTTGGAAGGTGGATTCTTAACCACTGGGAAGTCCCTGGTTATCCATTTAAGATATAGCAGCATGTGCATGTCAGTTTCCAACTCCCTATGTCTTACCCCTACTCTTTCCCCCTGGAAACCTTGGGCTCCTTTAAGTCTGAGAGTCTGTTTCTTTTCTGTAAATAAGTTCACTTGTGTGATGGAGTGTGCTTGCTCCAGTTTGCCACAATCTCTACCTCTCCCTATTGTCTCAAACTGATTGTTTTCCTTATATACATTTTTAGCCTGGCCCTTGTATTTGAGTTTGGGGTCCCTGGTTGAAGACCTCTAGAGAAGATTTTCGGACCAACTCTTGCTTGAGATGGCGGATTCTAATTTTGTAAGCCTTGTGCTTTGAATGCGGCCAAGACTCTTCTGCTGATTTTGCTCCCTCTCACTCTTGCCCAACATAGATGGCAAGTTTCAATCTTATCTTGTGCATCGCTCCCTCCTTCCTGCCCAGAGGTCCTAGAGAGGCAAATGGACAGGGCAAGGTCAGTTTCTATGGGATGCTGCCCACGGCATCGACTGCCTCTTTTTCCATCTCCTCCTTCACTTTTAACTTCCTGATCCCCACAAGGTCTTATAGAAATTTCCTGGTCCATGCAGAGCAGGAAGAACTCGAAGACCAAAATGTATCTATGTTCTCACTGCATAGTAATTCAGACAGCCACTCTTCCATATATGGACTCCCCTTTTCCTTCACATCCTAATTCATCCATCCACTTACTCATTCACTCAACCACCATTAGTGAGCAGCTACTACCTGCCAGGCACTGCTTCATGCTAGGAGCAGAGGAAACGCAAAGGGACAAAACCAAGAGAAAATTTATCCTGCATCCTTGGGCAAGACCTTTACCTTGTTCAGCCTCAGTTTCCCCATAGACCTGATGGCTGGATTAGACATCCTTCAGCCTAGAGTTTCTTTCTGCTGTGACCCTGCCCCTGTGTCCTCTGACACTTCCTGCGCTCTCTGAAAACTGCAGTTGGCTAACAGCTGATGGATCCTACAGACATCTCTCTGTCACTGGGTCTTTGGAGCACAAACACCCTCCTGGAGAGGCTCAAGGCTGAGGTGTTAAAGAGGATGACGGGCAGGGGAGGGCAGGGGGAAGCCTGGTCTGGGTGGGGGCTGGGAGGCAGGAGGGGAGGTGGGCAAGATGGACCTGAGGGGCCAGACTGGCCTGCCAGGTGGGCCTGCCAGATGCTCGGACCATCCTGCGAAATCTCACACCCTCCTGCCCCCNAGCTCCTGGAGAGGCTCAAGGCTGAGGTGTTAAAGAGGATGACGGGCAGGGGAGGGCAGGGGGAAGCCTGGTCTGGGTGGGGGCTGGGAGGCAGGAGGGGAGGTGGGCAAGATGGACCTGAGGGGCCAGACTGGCCTGCCAGGTGGGCCTGCCAGATGCTCGGACCATCCTGCGAAATCTCACACCCTCCTGCCCCCTACCCTCCCAGCTCCAGCTCAGGCTGGCTTTCAATCTGCATAATTTGCCCCATTTAGAGGGGCTGGGAGCGGGTAAGAACGTGGTGGGGGGTGGGGTTGGGAGCAGAGGCCTGATGAGAGGTTCTGCAAACACCCGGAGGAATCCAGAGAGAGAGTGAGAGAGACAGAGGCCGGGTCAGGCGCAGAGCAGGCTGCAAACCACAGATAACATCCTGCCCAGCACGGCAGGGGTCAATTTGGTCCACTTGCCCAGTGAAAAGAAAAAAAAAAAAAAGTGGGCTGTAACGTCAGGATCCTCAGACTCACAAGTGAGGGGCTGGTCTGGAGGCGGGAGGCGGGAGGGACAGCCAAGGAGGAGACAGAGGCTCAGAAGGGCCCGAGGAGGTGTCTGAGAAGAGGCTGGGGCGGCTGGAGGGACGCCTGCGGGAGCCAGGCCTCCTCCTCCCGGGCCCTGGGAGCTGCCGCCGCCGCTGCGAAAGGCGCCGGACGCCTCTGGCCCTGCCGGCTCGCCTCCCCGAGGCTGCCAGCCGGAGCTCAGGGTGCTTGGCTGAGCCCGGTACCCCGGGGGGGACGCCCAGCTGGCCCCTGCACGCCCCAGCATGGAAGAAGCAGGCGAGTACGACGGCTACTATGCGGCGGACAACCAGTCCGAGTGTGAGTACGCGGACTGGCAGTCCTCCGGCGCCCTCATCCCCGCCATCTACATGGTGGTCTTCGTGCTGGGCACGGCGGGCAACGGGCTGGTGCTCTGGACCGTCTTCCGCGGCGGCCGCGACCGGCGGCGGGCCGCCGACGTCTTCATCGCCAGCCTGGCGGTGGCCGACCTCACCTTCGTGGTGACCCTGCCGCTCTGGGCCACCTACACCTACCGGGACTACGACTGGCCCTTCGGGGCGTTCGCCTGCAAGCTCAGCAGCTACGTCGTCTTCGTCAACATGTACGCCAGCGTCTTCTGCCTCACCGGCCTCAGCCTGGACCGCTACCTGGCCGTCGTGAGGCCGGTGGCCGACGCCCGGCTGCGGCCGCGGGTCGGCGGCGCCGTGGCCACGGCCGGGCTCTGGGCGCTGGCCGGGCTGCTGGCGCTGCCGGTGCTGGTCTTCCGCACCACCGGCGCCGCGCTGCAGGCGGAGAACGCCAGCAAGGTGCAGTGCTACATGGACTACTCGCTGGTGGCCGGCCCCGACGCCGAGTGGGCCTGGGAGGCCGGGCTGGCCGTCTCGTCCTCCGCGCTGGGCTTCGCGGGGCCCTTCGCCGTCATGCTGACCTGCTACTTGTGCCTCGGCCGCACGGTGGCCGGCCGCTTCGGCAGGGAGCGCGCGCGCGGCCTGCGCAAGCGCCGGCGGCTGCTGGCCATCATCGCCCTGCTGGTGCTGGCCTTCGCGCTCTGCTGGCTGCCCTACCACCTGGTCAAGACCCTCTACGTGCTGGGCGGCCTGCTGCGCTGGCCCTGCGCCTTCGACCTCTTCCTCGTGAACGTCTTCCCCTACTGCACCTGCATCAGCTACGTCAACAGCTGCCTCAACCCCTTCCTCTACGCCTTCTTCGACCCCCGCTTCCGCCAGGCCTGCGCCTCGGTGCTCTGCTGGGGCCGCCGGGGCTGCGGCGGCGCCTGGCGCGCGGGCGGCGGCGGCGGCGGCGGCGGCGGCCG
>SJYX01013589.1:426933-459462 GCA_006410675.1 Oreotragus oreotragus
CTCCTCCTCCCCCCTCAGTCTCTCTCCCTTTTTACCTCCTTGTTCTAAAGGGCCCCTAAGGGTTAAGGCGTCTGAAGCTCGAAGACACTGCCCGGTTCAAGCTCTTTGTCCCTGAAGCCCTGGGAGGGAATGGACCTGGCTGAGACGGGGTGGGTGTCAGCAAAGCTGCAGCTCCTGGCTCTGCAGCTGTGAGAGCTCCGGAGCTTCACTCCAACTTGGGTCAGTTCGCAGTGTTTCAGGCCCTGGATGTCGAGCGATGCATGCAGGGGGCGTCCCTTCTTGCAGCCCACCAGCTAGACACGCTTTCTACACGCGTCCTTAGACCCTTTCCTTCCTCTTCTCTTTTCCGCAGGGACTGGAAGGCAGTAGGGTTGGTGCAGCAGCAGGCTTCTTGGTTTCACGATATGTGCGGGGACTTGGGAAGGGAAAAGGAGAAAGAGGGGGCATCTACATTTGGTCTAAGAGCTGCTCAGGCCCCCTCCCCAAATCCTCATCTCTCCAGCCTCCTCCAGACCTGCGAGCGGCCGACCTCTGCCTGTCTCTGCATCCGACATCCCCAGGACATTCTTTTTGGGCGCTGGCCTGAGTGGGTGCCAAGGGTCCCTTTGAGGAGGGGGGACGCCTGCTTTGTGTGTGTGCATGTGTGTAGACAAGGATGGGCCGGGCACCTGAGGCACTTGTCCCTTGGATGAACACCCCCTGCTCTGCGCGTCTCTGGTCTTCCCACAATATCCTTGAGGGAAGAAGAGACATAGGAGGCAGTTTAGAATGAGTCCACCCCCACTGGTTTGGGGGGCTCTGACGGCTGGTCCGCACATTAAGAGAGAAGTGTGAGTGTGCACCCAGGCTCCCTGTAGGGAATCCCTCCTCAAGACAGCTGGCCTGCAAAGCTCGAAGAAGTCCTGGTCCCTGGGGCCCTCTGCCGCAGTCCCTGGTTCGGAGAGGGAGACGGGAGGGGTTCCCTTGGCTCCTTTCCCACGCCTGCCAACCTTGTTTTGAGTTTATAAGCCTTTTCTTCATCACCCTTTGTTTTCTCAGGCTCAGTGGCCCTCTTCCTGGCGGGGGTGGGGGGCGGTGCCTGGGGTGAAAAACGCTGGGTGCATTTTCCTGACCTTCCCATCAGGATGGGAGCCGCGTGGCTACTCCTGCGGGGCTGGGGGCTGGGGTCGGGCACCGGGGCAGACATGACCGCTGCACCGCCGGAGGATGGAGACGCTGGTGGGGGCTTTGTGCACCCAGGGCGCGGCCTGTGCATTCCGGCTTTTGTTCTTGGAGGACACAGAACGTAAAGGACAAGACAGGGAGCCGCGGGGGCAGGAAGAAGCCAGCTTGATGTCAGTGGACGTGCTGACCTTGGCCGGGATGGAGCCAGCTCCAGAGGCAGAGCGCAGGGTGGACGGAAGGGGCTTCTCTCAGCTCACTCCTTCCATCTCAAGCCAAGGTCTTCACAGACTCACGTTCTCAGCCCAGGGCTGTCCCTCGGGCATCCAGGCAAGGCTGGAGGAAGCTTCCAGAAGGGAGGAGGGGGCTCCTCCGAGGCCCCATCGGTGGTCTTGGACAGATGGTGGAGGAGGCAGCCGCTGCTCTGCTCGCCCCTTCTTTGGAATGTCTGTGGTATGTTTTGACCCTGTTAGTCACTGCGGCTCATGAAAAATAAATCTTTCCGTGTGTGTGTGTGTGTGTGTATGTGTAACTACTGTGTCTGAAGCTTTTTCTCACATGGGTGCCTTGGAATGAGGAAAGGACCCCCAGGTGGCCAATGTTATGTTGGGAGGTGGGCTGAATAGGCTGAGGGGAGCTGTGGGAGGAAAGGGGGCAGAAACGGGTCAAATGGGAAACCGGGGGCCCGGGGCGAGGTCAGGGAAGGCCAAGAAGACCGAGAGGCGGGGAGCAGCTGAGCCTCCGGGCCTGGGAAGCGTGGAGCACGTGGGCACACGTGCTGGAGTCCAGAGCACAGGCCTGGGGGCATGCCAACCCTCCATCCCACAATGGATGGACTGCAGCTCATCCATTCATCTGTCCCTGCGTTCAGTTACCGTCGCTACTGACTCACTCATTCACCCGTAGTCACATGAGCATTCATTCAGTCTGGACCAGAAGTTCAAAGGCCTGTCCTCCATGCAGAGTCAACCTATGCAGTTCTGTAAATAACCATTCCAGAGGGTCACCCCAGACGGACGGAGTCAGAAGCTCCTGGAATCATCCCAGGGGGTCACGGTGACAAAAAGCCCCTCAGATGGTTTCTGAGGGTGGTCAGGAAATTGGGAAATTGTCCATCCGGACAGATTCTGCTACACTAGAGGACATAAAGCTAGAGAGAGCCAGGGGGAAGCGGGCTCCGGGCGGTCACTGATTTGGGAGGAAAGAGCAGAAATGATCCCCGGGGGACGTATTTCATCCAGAGGGGGTCACCGTCTTGCACAAAGACCCGTGGTACTAATACTGTCAGCAATGACCCCGAAGCACCCACCACAGCAGCCCGGGGGGCAGCCTGAGGAGCGCGTCCCCTCCAGTCTTTCCTGGGGCCCTGCGGCCCTCTGCCAGCCTCCTCACCGCCTCCCTTTGCTGACCACAGAGTGAAGACGCCCAAAGTCAAATGAAACAGGGCCAGGGGGCTGGGGTGGAAGTCAGATCCCATCCTAAGGCACCTGAGAGTCCTGGGGAGCCCTCGATGAAGGGGGCTGGGGCTGGGAGGGGAACGGAGGGAAAAGCATGAGAGAGAGAGGCAGAGAGGGGAGAGAGGGAGAGAGGGAGAGGCAGGGAGAGAGAGAGAGAGATACAGGTAGACAGAGACACACAGAGACAGAGAGAGATAGAGAGACAGAGACAGAGAGACAGGGAAATACAGAGAGAGACAGAGAGGGAGACAGAGATAGTGAGACAGAGATGGGGGAGAGGGAGAGACAGAGAGAGAGAGAGAGGCAGGGAGAGAGACTGAGAGATACAGGTAGACAGAGACACACAGAGACAGAGAGAGATAGACACAGAGACAGAGGGGGGAGAGAGAGATAAAGACAGAGAGAGACAGAGAGTGCGCGGGGGCGGAGAGCAGTGCCAGAGAGCAGAGCGGAGAGAGGGGCAGAGCGGCCGCCCCCTCCCAAAACCCACCGGGGGAGCCCGCAGGGCGCTGGCCTAGTTTGCTTATTGTTTGGCAGATGCTGTCCCAGGGCCTCACCCACTCTTAGGAGGCCTGAGATGAGCTCCGGAGTGATAAGATGGTTTTGCGTGTTCACACGTTTCTTCGTCGTTCGCTCCTGCATCTGCTCACCCCTCGAGCCCTTATTTATTACCGATGCCCCAGGCAGCGGGCTGGGCCCGGGGTCAGACGGAGAACAGGCTGTTGGGAGCTCCCGGCGGTGCAGACAGACCGTTAGACGAGCAGTTAGAGCGGAGTTCTGAGGGGGGGAGTGTGCAAAGTGTTCTGAGGGGCTGGGGGGCCAGTGAGTGATGGACTGGAGACAGAGCTCCTGCCAGGAGGCTGCTCTCTGAAGGGCAGAGGCTGGGCGGTGAGCAGGGAGCATTCTCTACGCCGAGGAAAACTCGGAGATAAGAGGGAGAAGAGCGTGCAGCCCACGCCGCCCGCAGCCAGAAGGGGCTCTCAGCCTGGTTAGCGCCCACCCCAGCCCAGCTCTGGCAGGGGAGCCAGAGAGAGAGAAAAGCTTGCCCAGATCTCTGCGTGTGTCTGAGGAGCAGACTGGGGGCTGGGACTAAGACCCAGGTCTCTAGACCGCTTTGCAGGGTCAGAGATTTCTCTGCTTTTGGTGACTGCTCGCTTCTCCCTCTGGGCCTGAGCTGCCTTCTTCTGGGAGGTCTGCCGGGGTCTCCTGCACAGGGGCTGGGAGTGCTGAGCCCTCCAACTCTGGGCTTGTTGGAGAAAGAGGCTGAGAAGGGGTTGCTGGATCCCTTGGAAAGGCCAGCCCTAGAAGCTGGGTGATGCGTCGCGACACAATTTGGATGCAATGTCCCCACCATCTCAGCTGGTACCACTGTGTCTGAGTTCCAGGGAGTTCAAAGCCTGAGGGTCCTGACCTCTTTCAGTTGCTGCTCACATGTTTATAAAGTGACAATTAGCAATTGTAGAAAGACACAAAGGGAGTTTAAAGTCAAGTCCAAAAGGAAACAGATTTGGAGATGTTGGGCTGACTTTAGAAGTTTGCATTAATAGAATATCAAGCAGTGTTTATTGAGTTATTTATTCAGCAAACTTTTATTCAGTGTCTGCCGTGTGCCTGGGGCTGTCTTAGAAGCTGGGGATACTGAGGTGAACGAGACGCCATCCTCGTCATCATGGAGAAACTTGAAAGACCTTTCTAGTCTTACCCACCCATTGAATAGGTAGGTAAACTAAGGCCCACGGAAGGCAAAGGGTTTACACAAAGTCATGTGGTGGGATGATGGCAAAGGAACCCAGGCTTCTCACTGCCAGGCAAAGAGCATGTTCCATGGCTCCAGGCTTAGCAAAGAGAGGTCTGTTTTGGAGACGGTGACAGCAAGTGGAGAGGGTCAGAACAGTGAAGAAGGGCTACTGGGCAGGGTGAGGGCACAGAGGCACTTGAGGATCATTATCCATATTTTTGTTAACTTTTTATTTTAGAAGAGTTTTAGCTTTATAGAAAAGTTGCTCAGCCAGTACAGACAGTTCCCATATATTCCAGACCCAGTTTCTGTATTATTGGCAACTTGTATTAACGCAACACACTGGTCACAATTCACGAGCCAATATTAGCACAATAATGGTTAATTAGGTCCACACCTTATTCAGCCTTCCTTACCTTTTGCCTGCTGTCATGGATACCATCCAGGACACCTCACTGTGTTGTACAGATTGTTAGTTTGGAGGATAATGCTTCGCAACGTGGTGTTGGTGTTTGCTGTGCGACAAGGCGAATCAGCTGCATGAGCACACCCGTCCCCTCCCTCGTGGACCCCTCCCGCCGCCGCACCCCTCTGGGTGGCCACAGAGCCCTGAGCTGAGCCCCGGGGCGGCGCGGCAGCCCCCCACCAGCTCTGCTCTGCACACGGTGGCGTACGTACCAGCGCTGCCCTTGGTTTATCCCACCTTCTCCTTCCCCCACTGTACCCACCTGTCCACTCTCTCTGTCTGTGCCTCTCTTCCAAGTAGGTTCATCAGCATTATTTTTCTAGATTGCACGCATGTGCATTAATACATGATGCTTGCTCTCCTCTTCCTGACTTACTTCACTCTGTATGACGGACTCTAGGTTCATTCACCTCACTCCGACGGACTCAATTCCATCCCCTTTTTTATGGCCGAGTAATATTCCGTTGTATCGATCCACTGCAATTCTTTATCCATGCATCTGCTGACGGGCACCCAGGTTTCCTCCATGTCCTGGCTGCCGTAAGCAGTGCTATGCCTCACCGCGTTCTGTCTTCGTGTCTCTTGAAGCTCGTCTTGGCTGTGACGGTTTCTCAGGCTTTGTGTTCGAGGACCCTGACAGTGTTGAGGAGTACGGGGCTGGCACTTTGTTCCATGCGCTTTTTAAAACAAATCTACTTTTATTTCCATATACCAGGCACATGCTGGAAGATAAGGCTAGAGCCACAAAAACATACGAGTGATTCCAGCTCTTTTGGAGCTTAGCAGGGAGTAAGAAAGTGTGGTGTCACTGCAGGGGAGGTACAGGATGCCATGTGGGCAAATGCCCGTCCTCCGGCGTGCACCTCAGAGTGATTGCAGAGACGGCTCGCTCTCTGGCTCGAAGGGCATGTCCACCTCCCGCGGCACTGGGGCTCCCTGTCTGCCATTCCATCCCACCTCCAAGCTCATCCAGGACCCATTTTCTTATTCAGCTGGAAGCCCGGAGACATCAGCCAAAGGCATATTTGGGTCCACCAGGCATCTTACCCCGTGTTGCTCTGTACTTTCTTATTTAGCTACCTGGCACGTCTCTTGCCTCCTTGAGGCTGCTTCCTTCGTGGACAGAGGATAATCACAAGTGGCTCCCCCAGGTCTGCTTGAGCCACCTTACTCAGCCAGCCCCCGCCCTCCCCGGATGCCTGCTGAGCACTGGAGGCCTGCTTCCCGGACCCCCCCTGGCTGTACTGTGCGTACTTACCTGTCTCCTCTGTTCGGAGGACACCTCCCCCATCACAGGGGTTGTGTTTACACGTCCCAGGACTTGCAACGTGGCGAGTGCTCAGAGGGTGTTTGCTTAAATGGTTAAACAGCTGGATAAAGAAAGTGCAGGAGGAGACTGAGGAAAACGGATTTTTTTTTGTTTGTTTGTTTGCTTATTTAAAGCAAATGCATCGCTTGCCTTTTAAAGAGTCCAGAAAGACGAAGCAGAGGCCGGTGCCAGAGGAGATGCCCAGGAACTGATGAGCACTGAGATCACTAACTAGGGGTTCCGTTAAACCCACTGGGTCCTCTTCAAGCCGCTGCTTAGGAACTACAGGGCCGGAGGAGAGGGCCGGGTGGGCCAGGCCCTGGGGGCCACTTCTGATAACCGTGCCAGCAGAGCTGCTGAGATTAGAGCCTTTGAGTCGCCTTGGCCGGCGACGCTGTGGAAGCCTGCTCGGCTTCCGGGGGAAGTTATCGGTGAGCCAGCTGAAGCCGGCACTGAGTCAAACAGTTGCTGGGAATCCGTGTGAGCACATCCACTCTCCTGATGGTGGGGGGCTGTACCAACTGAATAGAAAAAAAAAACAAAAAACTTGGACTTCCCCCTTTATAAAAAGACTCAGGGAAAACTTCTCTTCCAGACCCTGAGAAAATCTGGGCCAAGTTTAAGGGCATCCAAGATGATTTGGCAATCTTTTTCTGTGTTTGGAATATGTCCATAAATTCAAGAGGTCTTCCTGTATGATGTGGATGAAATGGCCTCTGATGACAACAGACGGACCCAGGCTTTGCTGTTGACGGGTTGGGTCTGTTCTCTTTGGCAGAGAAATGACTTTGGCAGCAGGGGCCACAGTGACCCAGGGTCTGGGGGCTGTCATCCTATGGTGCCGGGGCTGAGGAGCGTGGAGGCAACTCTCGCCTTCAGGCAAAGGATATGCCACCCAACATTTAGAGCAGTATTAACACCTATCCTTCTCAAACTAGTCCAAAAAGTTGCAGAAGACAGAGTACTTCTGAATTCCTTCTATAAGGCCAGCATCACTCTGATACCCAAACCAGACAAAGATATCATACAAAAAGAAAGTTATAAGCCAATATCATGGAGGAACACGGATGCAAAAATCCTCAACAGAATATTAGCAAACTGAATCCAACAATACATTAAAAGGATCCTGCACACACACACACACACACAATTATACACTATAACCAAGTAGGATTTATCCTAGGGATGCAAATATTTTTCAGTATCCACAAATCAGTCAATGCAATGCATCATTAACACATTGATGAATAAAAACCATATGATCATCTCAATAGATGCAGGAGAAACTTTTGATAAAATTAAGCATCTATTTATGATAAAAACTTCCCAGAAAATGGGCATAGAGGGAATATATCTCAATATAATAAAGGGCATATATGAAAACCCCACTACTAACATCATTCTCAATGGTGGCAAGCTGAAAGAATTGCCTTTAAGATAGGGAACAAGGCAAAGATGCCCACTCTGACCACTTTTATTCAATGTAGTTTTGGAAGCCCTAGCTACAGCAATCAGAGAAGAAAAAGAAACAAAAAGAACGCAAATTGGAAAGGAAGAAGTAAATCTGCCACTGTCAGAAAATGACATACATAGAAAATCCTAAAGATGCCATCAAAAAGCTACTAGTGTTCATCAAAGAGCTCAGTAAAGTTGCAGGATATAAACAATATACAGAAATCTGTTGTATTTCTATACACTAATGCTGAACTATCAGAAAGAGAAACAAAGGAAGCAATCCTATTTATTATGACATCAAAAAGAATAAAGCACTCAAAAGTACTCAAAAAGAATAAACCTTTGGAAGGAAGAAGAAGAACTGTACTCTGAAAACCGTAAGACATCGATGAAAGAAGCTGAAAATGACAGAAACAGATGGACGGATACACCGTGTTCTTGGACTGGAAAAGTCAATATTGTTAAAATGAGCATACTGCCCAAGGCAACCTACAGACACAGTGCAGTCCCTATCAAATTACCAGTGGCGTCTTTCAATGAACTAGAACAAATAACTTACAAGTTTATATGGAAACACAAAAGATCCCAAATAGCCAAAACCATCTTGAGAAAGAACATAGTTGGAGGAATTTTGCTCCCAGACTTCAGGCTATATTGCAGAGACACAATTATCAAAAGAGTGTGGTATTGGCACAAAAACAGATGTGCAGATGGATGGAACAGGATAGAACACCCAGAAATGAACACCCACACTTATGGTCAATTTATCTAGGACAAAGGAGCCAAGAATACACAATGGAGAAAAGACAGTCCTTTCGATAAGCCGTGCTGGGAAAACCAACAACTACATGGGAAAAATGAAATTGGAATATTCTCTAACACCGTATATAAAAATAAACTCAAAATGGATCAGAGATCTAAATGTAAGACCAAATACTACAAAACTTCCAGAGGAAAACATAGGCAGGACGCTCTTTGACATAAATCAGAGGAATATTTTTTTGGACCTGGCTCCTAAAGCAGAGGAAACAAAAGTAAAAATAAACAAATGGAACCTAATTAAACTTAAAAGCTTTTTCACAACAAAGGAAACCACTGACAAAACGAAAAGACAATCTACTGAATGAGAGATGTTTGCGAATGACGTGACCGATAAGGAGTTAATATCCAACGTTTATGAACAGCTCATACAACTCAACATCAAAAAAAGAAAAAGACAACATTACTAAAAAATGGGCAGAAGAACTCAATAGATATTTCTCCAAAGAGGAAATGCAGGTGGCCTACAGGCACATGAGAAGATGCACAATTTCATTAATCATCAGGGAAATCAAGATCAAAGCCACAATAAGAGATATCACCTCACACCTGTCAGAATGGCCATCATCAGAAAGAACACACATGGCCAGTGCTGGTGAGGGTGTGGAGAAAAGGGAACCCTCATGCAGTGCGGGCTTCCCCGCTGGCTCAGCTGGCAAAGAGTCTGCCCCCAGTGTGGGATTCGATGTCCGGGTTGGGAAGATCCCCTGGAGGAGGGAAAGGCTACCCACTCCAGTATTCTGGCCCGGAGAATTCCATGGACTCTACAGTCCACGGGGTCACAAAGACGCGACTGAGCGACTTTCACTTTCATACAGTATTTGGTGGGAATATAAACTGGTACCACGACTGTGGAAAACAGTACAGAGTTTTCTCAAAAAATTAAAAGTAGAACTACCCCATGACCCAGCAATTCCACTCCTGGGTATAGATTTAAAAAACCCCCAAAACATTAATTCAAAAAGGTACCTGCACCTGAGTGTTGATGGCAGCATTATCTCCAATAGCCAAGATATGGAAGCAACCTAAGGATCCACCAACAGATGAGCGTCAAAGCAGACAGGCACTCAGATGTTGAGGCGGCATGTCTGACTGTGACGCTGAGGACTTAATCTGCTTTCTTCAAACCCACGATGCTTGTGTCTCTGTGGTCCATTCTTGTTTTATTTTTTTTGCATTAACAAGCCCAGCCTGCAGCTCCCCTCCCCCCAGCTCAGTCCAGCCGCAGTGGACAGTGAGTCACAGTCTTATGTGCGGCGAGAAGAGGTTCCAGTTGTTCTACTTAGAACACGCGCGCCAGTTGTCCCCGCTGTTCGGAGCACAGGCAGCCCTCGCCTGGATCCTAGTTTTTCTCTTGTTTGTGTCATCAAGGCCAGTGTTTCTTAAGATGTAGTGTGCAGAAGAATCACTGGGGCATGTTGTTAAAATACAGACTCTGATTCAGTAGGTCTAGGGTGTGACCTGAGAATCTTGTTTCTAAAAGACCTCTGGGAGTGGTGCCTGCTGTTAGTCCAAGGGATACACTCAGGGGAGCAAAGATCTGGGATGCAATGCTTACCAATGGACGGTTTTCCCATCTGTAAAATGGGATAATAAAGCAATTACCCCATGGGACTTCTTTAGAGGTCCCATTAAGGACTGTTTGCAAGAGCTTTGCACAGTCTCTGGCATGTGAGACGTAATCAATAGTGGTTGTTTTTTTTTTTAAGTTTTGTCGTAACTATATTTATTTTTATTACAGAAACAAAGCAATAGTGTTTTAGTCCATTCAGTCCAGTTCAGTTCAGTCGCTCAGTCGTGTCTGACTCTTTGCGACCCCGTGAGTTGCAGCACGCCAGGCCTCCCTGTCCATCACCAACTCCTGGAGTTAGGGCTAGTGTAACAGAAATATCATAATCTGGGTGGCTTATAAACAACAAACAATGATTTCTCACAGTCCTGGAGGTTGGGAAATCCAAAATCACGGCCCTGGAAGACTCAGGGTCTGGTGAGGACCCACTTCCTCACTAACAGCTGTCTTTTCTCTGTTACCTCCTATGGTGGAAGGTCAAGTGAGTTCTTTGTGGTCTCTTTTATAAGGGAACAAATCCCCTGAATTGATTTAGTTGAATCCAAGCCAGGCTTCAACAGTACATGAACCGTGAACTTCCAGATGTTCAAGCTGGATTTAGAAAAGGCAGAGGAACCAGAGATCAAATTGCCAACATCCGTTGGATCATCAAAAAAGTAAGAGAGTTCCAGAAAAACATCTACTTCTGCTTTATTGACTATGCCAAAGCCTTTGACTGTGTGGGTCACAATAAACTGTAAAAATTTTTTAAAGAGTTGGGAATACCGGACCACCTGACTTGCCTCCTAAGAAATCTGTATGCAGGTCAAGAAGCAACAGCTAGAACAAAGAACAACAGTCTGGTTCCAAATAGGGAAAGGAGTCTGTCAAGGCTGTATATTGTCACCCTGCTTATGCAACTTACATGCAGAGTAAGTGCATCATGAGAAACGCTGGGCTGGACGAAGCACAAGCTGGAATCAAGATTGCTGGGAGAAATATCAATAACCTCAGATATGCAGATGACACCACCCTTATGCCATAAAGTGAAGAAGAACTAAAGAAACTCTTGATGAAAGTGAAAGAGGAGAAAAAGTTGGCTTAAAGCTCAACATTCAGAGAACTGAGATCATGGCATCTAGTCCCATCATTTCATGGCAAATAGATGGGGAAACAGTGGCAGACTTTATTTTTTTGGGCTCCAAAATCACTGCAGATGGTGATTGCAGCCATGAGATTAAAAGACGCTTACTCCTTGGAAGAAAAGTTATGACCAACCTAGACAGCATATTAAAAAGCAGAGAGACATTTCTTTGCCAACAAAGATCCGTCTAGTCAAAGCTGTGGTTTTTCCAGTAGTCATGTATGGATGTGAGAGTTAGACTATAAAGAAAGCTGAGTGCCAAAGAACTGATGCTTTTGAACTGTGATGTTGGAGAAGACTCTTGAGAACCCCTCTGACTGCAAGGAGATCCAACCAGTCCATCGTAAAGGAGATTAGTCCTGGGTGTTCACTGGAAGGACTGGTGCTGAAGCTGAAACTCCAATCCTTTGGCCACCTGATGCGAAGAACTGACTCATTGGAAAAGAAAGATCCTGATGCTGGGAAAGATGGAAGGTGAAAGGAGAAGGGGACGACAGAGGACGAGATGGTTGGATGGCATCACCGACTGAATGGAAATTTGAAGCTGAAACTCCAATCCTTTGGCCACCTGATGCGAAGAACTGACTCATTGGAAAAGAAAGATCCTGATGCTGGGAAAGATGGAAGGTGAAAGGAGAAGGGGACGACAGAGGACGAGATGGTTGGATGGCATCACCGACTGAATGGAAATTAGTTTGAGTAAACTCCGGGAGTTGGTGATGGACAGGAAGACCTGGTGTGCTGCAGTCCATGGGGTCACAAAGAGTCGAACACGACTGAGTGACTGAACTGAACTGAATCCCACTGTTGAGAGCTCCATCCTCATGCACTAATCACTTCAAAGGCCCCACCTCCAAACACCATCATCATGGGGATTAGATTCTAACATATGGATTTTGGGGGCACGGGTTCAGTGTACGGCAAATAGGTTTTAGTTTTCTCCCATTCTCCCTGCAGAGAAGGCAATGGCACCTCCCTCCAGTACTCTCGCCTGGAAAATCCCATGGACGGGGGAGCCTGGCGGGCTGCAGTCCATGGGGTGGCTAAGAGCCGGCCACGACTGAGCGACTTCACTTTCACTCTTCATTTTCATGAACTGGAGAAGGGAATGGCAACCCACTCCACTGTTCTTTCCTGGAGAATCCCAGGGATGGCGGAGCCTGGTGGGCTGCCGTCTATGGGGTCACACAGAGTTGGACGCAATGGATCAACTTAGCAGCAGCAACAGCAACATTCTCCCTGTTTACTTCTTTTATGACAAAGAAAAGCAACTTGATGAACTTTCCACTGCAGAGAGCTTGGAAGGTCTTTCCTTTTAAAAGAGAACATAGGGAGGAAATCGGAGTTCAGCTCCAGAAGACTGTGTGTGCACTAGGCCGCTTCAGTCGTGTTTGAGCCTTTCGCGACCTCATGGCCTCCTCTGCCAGGCTCCTCTGTCCATGGGATGCTCCGGGCCAGAATACTGGAGTGGGTTGCCATTTCCTTCTCCAGGGGATCTTCCTGACCCAGGGATCGAACCCTCATCTCCTGTGTCGCCTGTGTTGGCAGATGGGTCCTATACCACTAGCGCCACCTGGGAAGCCTAGGACTGTGGCTGTTGGTAATCGTTCATCTTGTTTTTTAAAAATGTTTATCTTGGTTGGTGGAAACAACAGGATAAAAGTAGACGCTTTCGACAGAAGTTTGCATGGAAAATCTGGTCAGAGGTTCATTGGAAGAGAAAGGTTTAAAATAACAATACTGCGTATATATTTTTTAAGTTTAAAATTCACAATCTCAGTAGTCTTTCAAGTCTGTGTGAGCCTCAGTTTCTCTGTCTGGGAGTAGGCGAGGTGGTCTGGTATAATTCCGCACTGGTGGTCCAGAGATCAAAGTTCTCAGCACTGCCTCCAACGAAGTGTGCCCCCTGGAAAGTCACCCCACCTGCCTGAACATTGGGTTCCCCACCTGCAACATCAGGGAAGCCATCGATTCCCATTTTGTCTGGATTATGGGCCTGGACCCCAGGTTCCCCTCAGTGCAGTGCCCCGTAGAGCTGGGGAAGCAAACGCAATCTTGTCTGCTATTTGTTAACTTCTGGCTGTGCTGGGTCCTCGCTGCTGCAAGGGCTTTTCTCCAGCGGTCGTGAGCGGGGCCACTCTCTGGATGCGGTGCGCGGCTTCTGACTGCGGGGGCTTCTCCGGTTGCAGAGCACAGACTCTAGGGCCTGGAGGCTTCCGTAGCTGTGGCCCGGGGGCTCAATTGCCGTTCCTGGCTCGAGAGCGCAGGCTCCGTGGTCCTGGTTCGAGGGCTCAGTTGCCTGCTGGTGTGTGGGTCCTTCCCCATCAAGGGATCAAATTCATATCTCCTGCATTGGCAGGTGAATTCCTCACTGCTAAGCCACCAGGGAAGCCCAGCAAATGCAACTTTGAACCACTGTGTCTAAGAGCTGACCCGCTAGGATTCTAAGAATTGATAATTGTGGAATCTCAGGCATCAGAGTTGAAAGTGGACCTTAAAGGGTGACTAGGATTCTGACAACTTGAATGTGAACTGGGGGTGGCAGGAAGGCATCCAGATGGAGGGAACAGTGTGAGCAGAGGCAGGAGAAGGCGAAGGGTTGAGAAGTTTCAGAAACAGGTCTGGCCGGCTTTATCTCAGGCATCAGAGTTGAAAGTGGACCTTAAAGGGTGACTAGGATTCTGACAACTTGAATGTGAACTGGGGGTGGCAGGAAGGCATCCAGATGGAGGGAACAGTGTGAGCAGAGGCAGGAGAAGGCGAAGGGTTGAGAAGTTTCAGAAACAGGTCTGGCAGGCTTGCATGTGAAGCTGCTCAGTCGTGTCCAACTTTCTTCAACCCCAGGGACTGTAGCCCACCAGGTTCCTCCGCCCACAGAATCTTCCAGGCAAGAACACTGGAGTGGGTTGCCATTTCCTTCTCCAGGGGGTCTTCCCAACCCGGGGACTGAACCCAGGTCTCCTGCATTGCAGGCAGATGCTTTACTGTCTGAGCCACCAGGGAAGCCCCTTCCCCTATAAGACTTGCATGTAAAGGATGCATACAAGGGGTATGAGATAAAAGGGGAAAGATTAGACTAGAGACAAATCATGAAGATTCACTCACTCATGCATTCGTGCAACAAATACTTATTAAACATTTACTGTACACCGATCACTTTGCTAGGCACTGGGATTGTAGGGGAGGATGAAATAGACCCAGTCCTTCTTGGATGGAAGTTATCCTTTCTGTGGGGGTAGGTAGACAATCAACAGTTATATAAACAAGCACATGAATGGCAGATCACAGAAAATGCTGTGAAGCAGGTAACATTTCAGCTAGGAAAAATTAATAATGTTGAAGACAATTTCAGACAAGGTGGTCAGGGAAGGTCTTATTGGAAGATGACCTTTAACTTGGTACCTGACATCGGAGAATGTGCTGACTGTGCCAAGGGCTGGCTGAGAGGTCCTGGTGAAGGGACGAGCAAACGCACAGACCTCAAAGCAGGAAAGATCTCGGTGGGCTCAGAGCCACTGTCAAGGCATCTGGAAGGTTGGTGAGCAGGAAGCCAGAGAGTGTGTGGCATGAGAGAAAGCCAGCGAGACAAACAGGACCCAGGTTCTTGCAGAACCTAGAAGGCCACGGCAAGCAGTGGGACTATTCCAAGTGCAACGAGAAGACACCAAAAAAACTGGCATGCTCCAATTTGCACTTGGAATCATCCTTCAGGCTGCTTCTCTCATAGCTTCCTTCATAGCTCAGCTGGTAAAGAATCCGCCTGCAGTGCAGGAGACCCTGGTTCGATCCCTGGGTTGGGAAGATCCCCTGGAGAAGGGAAAGGCTACCTACTCCGGTAGTCTGGCCTGGAGAATTCCACGGACTGTATAGTCCGTGGGGTGGCAAAGAGTCGGACACGACTGAGCGACTTTCCCTTCACTCGCTCATGCTGCTTTGTTGAGAATGATTTGGAGGGAAGCAGGAGAAAAAGAAGGACCGTCATAGCTTCCTTCATAGCTCAGCTGGTAAAGAATCCGCCTGCAGTGCAGGAGACCCTGGTTCAATCCCTGGGTTGGGAAGATCCCCTGGAGAAGGGAAAGGCTACCCACTCCGGTAGTCTGGCCTGGAGAATTCCACGGCCTGTATAGTCCGTGGGGTGGCAAAGAGTCGGACACGACTGAGTGACTTTCCCTTCACTCGCTCATGCTGCTTTGTTGAGAATGATTTGGAGGGAAGCAGGAGAGAAAGAAGGACCAGTTACCAGGTGACTCCAAAGGCCGAGATGGGAGTGGATGGCGGGTTGCTAAGGGTGGCATCCGTAGAGAATGAGAAGTGAGGCCAGGTTTTGGGTGGCAAAGAGTCGGACACGACTGAGCGACTTTCCCTTCACTCGCTCATGCTGCTTTGTTGAGAATGATTTGGAGGGAAGCAGGAGAAAAAGAAGGACCGGTTACCAGGTGACTCCAAAGGCCGAGATGGGAGTGGATGGCGGGTTGCTAAGGGTGGCATCCGTAGAGAATGAGAAGTGAGGCCAGGTTTGGACGTAGAGTAAGTACGACTTCCGACGGCTTGATGGAGAAGTGGGTGGGATGAAGGGATAGGGGAGGGACAGAGAGAGAGAGGGAGGGAGAGAGTTCTGTTTTCACTGTTTCATGCCTGAGAGTGAAAGTGAAGTCGCTCAGTCGTGTCCAACTCTGTGCGACCCCATGGCCTGTAGCCCACCAGGCTCCTCCATTCATGGGGTTTTCCAGGCAAGAGTACAAGAGTGGGCTGCTCTTTCCTTCTCCAGGGGATCTTCCCAACTCAGGGATCGAACCCCGGTCTCCTGCATTACAGGCAGACGCTTTATCCTCTGAGCCACCAGGGAAGCCGCATTTCATGACTGAGATGCAAGTGAGGATGTCAGTGGTGAAGGATTTTCCTGCCAGTGCAGGAGATACAGGTTCGGTCCTTAGTCTGGGAAGATCCCACATGCCTTGGAGCGACTAAACCCACGTGCCACAGCTACTGAGCCTGAGCTTGAGAGAACTGCAACTCCTGAGCCCAGGTGCTGAAACTCCCGAAGCCCCAGTGACCTAGCGTCCGTGATCCAAAACTAAAGGCATCACAATGAGAAGCCTGCGTGCCGCAACTAGAGTGACCCCGCTCGCCTTCCATCATTGCCACACTCAGATAAAACACCGCAAAGAAGGCTCCCGAGAAATCAGGGAAGAGACCTGGGAATTGTCCCCTGGGTTTGGTGACCTGGACCAGTCAGAGTGGACTGTGTCGGGAGAAGACAGAGAGTTGAAGGGTGGATGGGAGGCAGGGCGTGAGAGAACGCGCACAGAAGCAACTTTTTTCAAAAGCTGTGTTGGGAAACTGAGCAGAGAAATGGGCAATTGCTAGAGAAGGATGTTGGATGGAGAGCACACCTTCCAACAATCAGCGATTCAAGAGCTTGTTTGTGCGTTAGAAGTGGTCTGAGCAAACCCAAGACTGTGAGTGAATGATGCTTCCAAAGAGTGGGGATGGCTGGAGAAGAGTCTTCGAGAGGTTGAGAGAGGATTAGAGCTGGAACACGTCGGGAGGGACCAGCCGGATAAGAGAGAATGGGGCTCAGCACATTGGGAAGGAAGGAGGAGAGGAGGAGATTCGGAGCCAGCAGGTTGCTAGACTTTAGCGGTGGGAAGATGAGGATGTCCTGGTTTTCTGACCCTTTGTTTCTTTTTCTATAAATTTATTTATTTTTAATTGAAGGATAATTGTTTTACAATATTGTATTGGTTTCTGCCAGACATAACATGAATCAGCCATAGGAATAATACATTCCTCTCTCCCTCTTGAATCTCCCTCCCCATCCTACCCCTCTAGGTTGTCACAGAACACCGGTTTCAACTCCCTGGTGACTCTAAGTGAATTATAAGATGACAGCATCAGTTGAGCAAAGGGTGCATATCAAGTTTTGAAGGCCTGAACTACTATCTTAGACAAGGAGAAAGCAAATTTCCTAGGGAAGCATATGGCGCTGATTCCCCGCTTTGAGATCTGTCTTGGTGAATTTAAAGTGAAGTCACTTTGCAGGTTGCATGATTTTTCTCTGGTAGCCTTTAGCCACTGTGGCTAAAGTTTGGGTGCTGAGAAGGTGCCCGGTATGTGTTGAAGTTTTGCAAGGTGGCTGTGACAGGTGAGAGGCATGCCAGGGTGTCGGGGCTGTCTGCAGGAGTGTCATTACAGAGAAGGACTATGGTGATAATTTATGTAAGGAAGGAAGCAGAGACTGGAGGTAGTTGCAGGCTGGTGAGCTTGTGGTTGGATCAGTGGGTTAGTGGTCAGGATCAGAGACCAGGAATGTGGGAGTGGGAGTGGTTTATCGCAGCAAGTGCGGAGGATGGGAAGTGGAGGTCGGAGAGCGGGATTTCGAAACAGAGACTTCTGGGAATGGTCTTTGATGTGACTGCTGAGTGGGTGGCTGAGGAGCGAGGAGAAAAAGACTGTTGTGCTGCCGGACATCAAAGAACAGAGAGGTATGCTGCTGGATCGGTCACGTGTGTGGATGCTGACGCTCTGGGGATTATTGTGCAGGAGGGCCATGCATGGGACTGCAACCAGGAGCTAAGTCTGCAGCGAGGCAGGGTGGTGACCAAGAGGAGGGCATGATGGCCCCAGCGAGCAGGGCACGGAGGTGAAATAACCCCACGTTCATGCTCAGCCGCTCAGTCGTGTCTGACTCTTTGCCGCCCCGTGGACGGTAGCTCGCCAGGCTCCTCTGTCCACGGAATTTTCCAGGCAAGAATGCTGGAGCGGGTTGCCACCTCCTACTCCAGGGAGATCTTCCCGACCCGAAGATCGAACCCCATCTCTTGGGTCTTGGCAGGAGGATTCTGGACCACCAGCACCATCTAGGAAGTCTGAAATAACCAGAAGTGGGGCCCATAGGATGTGCAAATCAGGGAAAAACGTCCCTTTTCTGGAGAAAGCAGCCTCGCTCCGGAACACACAGCTTGGGGAGTGGGGCTGGGTCTCACTCACCCCTCAGGTGGGCGTCCTTGGCAGGACATGAGCTACCTGCCCAAGTCGGACAGCCATGCTCTGTCACCTTGGTGCAGTACGTTTTGCATCAGAAGAATTGGCATTTTGCAGGATCAGTGTCCCGAAAGGGACAGGGGGGAGCAAAGAGCAACCGCCCAGCTTCACAGACTGGGGGACTGAGGCCCAGGGAAGGCGAGTAAACACAGGGGCGGTTTGTGGCCGAACTGGAAAGAAACTCGATTCTGATTCTCTGCGCTCTCTGCCACACCCCACGATGGATGGGTTTGCCTAACTGTGAAATCCAAGCTGCTCTCACTGGGCCCTCCCTCTCTCGGGTCCGGTTGGATTGTTTCTAATTGACGTGAAAACTGGCGATGTGAAGCTCTCTTTCTATATCCATCTGTATGTCTTTATCTTGCTCTGCATATGTTTACAACCATCTCTAGCCACCTATTTATTTAAAGGAATGGCAGATATTTACCAGTATCTCAAAATCTCTCGCCTTTCATTTCCCAAATCTCTAGGAATTCAGGTGCGTTGGCCTTTCTGGAGGGGGAAGCTGAAATGTGGCTAACTTGTCATCAAGGGTGTCCTAGAGTGAGGGCGCCCTGCCTGCCGCCTTGATCCTGGACAGGCGCGGATCTGGTCCCAGGAGGAGGAAGCTCTGAGAGCAGTTACAGAGTGTGATAGCTTCCTCAAACGTTGGCATCTCCCTGTGGATTCTGTCAGTCTCTCAGTAATGCCAGGAATCCTTTGCTTTTCAGTCCACCGTGCTGTGGTGACGACTCACAGAGCTGGGACTTACAGTACGAGCTCTGTCCTCACCAGCAGGGCCTCCGGCAAGTTACAGATGGCTCCTGAGCCCCAGTCAGGATGGTTATTGTACCTAGTCACAACCGTTGTGAGGATGAAACAAAATTCTGGGCTCACAAAGGCACAGTAGGTCTCTTCAAGGTTTTCTTTCCTGGAGTGGAAATATATTAAGCCACATTACATGCTCATTTTGCCTGCCAATGCAGGAGGCATAAGAGCTGTGGGTTCCATCCCTGGGTTGGGAGGATCCCCTGGAGGAGGGCATAGCGACCCACTCCAGTATTCTTGCCTAGAGAATCTCTATAGACAGAGGAGCCTGGTGGGCTACCATCCATGAGGTCGCAAAGAGTTGGACACGATTGAAGTAGCTGAGCAGCAGCAGCAGATGGTCATTTTAAAAAACGTTTATTGAACTACAGTTGGTTTATAATGTATTAGTTTCAGGTCTATAGCAAAGTGATTCCGTTACATGTATATGTTTACATATATGTATATAAATTAGATGCTTATTTGAAAAGACAGATGGGATTAGATCATAAGGCTGCTTGGCCATGCAAGAGAAAACTCCGGGGGAGGGGGCGGGAGAGGGATCAGGATCTGGAAAGCGGGAAGAAAGGAGACAGAGGGATTATCAGAGGCAGTGTTGAGTGACTTGGTAATTATTCAGGATCCAGGCCAGGTCTGCCCTTGAAAGCAGTAGCAGATGGGCCTGGGTGGGCCTCTTTGATGCTTACTGTATCCGTAAAAGGTTGGATGAGATCTTCAGAAAGCTGTAAATATGTTCTGGGCTCCAAACCTGTCTCTTATACACATCTAGATGTGTATAAGAGACAGCGGTCGATGTTCCGTCTTGAGTGGGTTCTGTTCTGCACGGTGGGTGGGTGTGAGGTTTGCATCCTTCTAGCATCTTAGGTGCGAAATGCAGAGTGTCCCCCACCTATTTATGCAGTCAGACAGAGTGGAATAAGTCAGAAAGAAAACCAAGTAGCATATATTAATGTGTCTGTAAGGAATCTAGAAAAATGGTACAGACGGACCGGTTTCCAGGGCAGGAGTAGAGACACAGATGTAGAAAAAGGACACATGATGCAGAGCGGGAAGGAGGCGGGGGACGACTTGAGAAGTAGCCCTGGCATGTATACACAGCCATGCACGGAGCAGATAACTGGCGGGAAGCTGCCGCGTGACACTGTGAGCTCACTCGGTGCTGTGCGACGACCGAGAGGGGTGGGGGCTTCCCTGATGGCTGTTGGTAAGGAATCCATCTGCAGTGCAGGAGACCCTGGTCGATTCCTGGGTCAGGAACATTCCCTGGAGAAGGGATAGGCTACCCACTCCAATATTCTTGGGCTTCCCTTGTGGCTCAGCTGGTGAAGAATCCGCCTGCAAGGTGGGAGACCTGGATTTGATCCCTGGGTTGGGAAGATCCCCTGGAGAAGGGAAAGGCTACCCACTCCAGTATTCTGGCCTGGAGAATTTCATGGACTATAGTCCATGGGGTAGCAAAGAGCTGGACACGACTGAGCGACTTTCACTTTTCAGAGAGATGGGATGGGAAAGGGGGAAGGGAGGGAGGTCCAAGAGGGAGGAGATGTACGTATACACATAGCTGATTCACCTCAATGCACAGCAGAAACTAATACAACATTGTAAAGCAATTATACTCCAATTAAAAAAAAAAGTTAAAAAACATGAGGCATTTCACAGAACCTCTGGGAATTCTGCTTTGGGAAGGAGCCATGTTCGAATTATCTGATTCTAGTAGGAACCTCACTGCTTCTACCATGAAGCTCTGCTGGGGTCTAGCCCATCGCTGACTCTGAGACCTTGATGATTTTCTGCCGCGCCTCCTCCTCAGGTAGAAAACAGACTCCGGGTGGCTCCTGGAGGGCTGCAAAGGAGCTCAGGGAAAGGGTTCCAGCTTCTAACTCAGGAGACAGTACTTAAATGGCAGGAAGATCCCCAAACATGGGGAGTTTGTTCCAAAAAATGGTGAGCGCCGTGGATGTGGTAAAGGTTGCCTCCCAGGCTGTAGGCTTCTGTGACCTCTCTGCTGGAATTTGGGAAAGCTGCCCCCTTGGTGTATGGTGGTGGCAGGCCGTTGTCCTTCCTGTCCAGTGGCCCAGAGTGTGATCGTGAGGTCGGAGATCACAGCACTGCCATATGTTTGGCACTAAACATTTGGAATTTCCATTAAAAAGAATGTTATTAATGGAGAAGTGGGAAGTTACTTTTTTCTAGCCCCTGCAAATGGGTGGTTGCCAAAGTCAGCCCCTTTTGCTGGCAGACTTGCTTTCATGGAAAGAGCTGGGATGTTCTATGTGGAAATACCATTCGTCAGTGATCCAGAGTCTCGCCTCTCAAGTGTCTGTAATAAACAGAAAGATAACCCGCAGCCCCCTGTGCTTGCTGAGAAGGGTTTCTATGAGAAGCGTTTATTGAGGGATTACTAGGTGCCAGAAACTGGGGCTTAAGCCTGAGCTGAGGGGACTGGCAGCTCTCAGAGATGAACAAGACACAGATTGTTCAGAGGAACTGCAGTCCAGTGTCAGAGGCAGATCTACGCTTTCCTGTGTGGCCCTGGGCTGCAGGGAGTCAAGGAAAAGGACCCTGGGGTCTTTCAAACCTGGGACTATAAGAACGAGTTTTCTCATCTGCAAAGTGGTGATAATAAGACTTAGCTCCTATGGTGACCTGAAGGAGTGAGTAGTGAAAGCAGATCGAGTAGCTAATGCCTGGAGCGCGGTGAGCACTCAGCGAGTAGCTAATGCCTGGAGCGCGGTGAGCACTGAGCAAGCCTAGCTTCCTCCAAGCCTCCCTTGCTTCTCCTTTTCTCCTTTTAGAAGGTGGCGGTTAGTTCTGCCTGGTGTATGCAAGTGTCTTACCTCCTTTATCCATATTTCTGTCAGTGGACATCTAGGTGGCTTCCACGTCCTGGCTAGTGTAAATAGTGCTGCACTTAACACTGGGGAGCATGTATACAATGGAAAATAACCAGCCATAAATTCACAAAATAATTGGCAGTGACAGATGAACCTAGAGATCGCCATACTGAGGGAAGCGAGTCAGATAGAGAAAGGCAAGTATGTGATACGGCTTCCATGTGGAATCTAAAAAAATGGCGCAAATTAACCTATTTACAAAACAGAAATAGAGTCACAGGTGTAGAAAGCAACTTATGACTACCAAGGGGGATAGGGGAGGGGAGGAGTAAACTGAGAGGTTGGAACTGAGAAATGCACAGGACTATATATAACACATGGCTAAGCAGTGGCTCAGACGGTAAAGCGTCTGCCTGCAAATGCGGGAGACCTGGGTTCGAGCCCTGGGTTGGGAAGATCCCCTGGAGAAGGAAATGGCAATCCACTCCAGTACTCTTGCCTGGAAAATCCCATGGACGGAGGAACCTGGTAGGCTACAGTCTATGGGGNGCAGTGGCTCAGACGGTAAAGCGTCTGCCTGCAAATGCGGGAGACCTGGGTTCGAGCCCTGGGTTGGGAAGATCCCCTGGAGAAGGAAATGGCAATCCACTCCAGTACTCTTGCCTGGAAAATCCCATGGACGGAGGAACCTGGTAGGCTACAGTCTATGGGGTCGCAAAGAGTCGGCCAGGACTGAGCGCCTTCCTTCATTTTCACGTGTGAACAGGTAACTAAGGAGAGCCTGTGTGCTGCGCAGGGAGCGCTGCTCAGCCCTCTGTAGTGGCCCGTATGGGGATAGCGTCTCACAGAAAGTGGACACACATACAGGTATGACTGACTCATTTACACTCCAGTAAAAGGTAAATAAAACAGTTCTGCTTGATGGAGTCTGGCTGGGCGTCTCATGATGAGAAGGGGCGCTTTAGGAGGAGGACAAGGGAGAAGCTTCAGTGAGCAGCATAAGAGCCCTGGGGTACTGTGGTTGGGGAATGGTGGGCTGACGGTCTGGTTGGAGGTATGTGAGTGGAAGAGGGGGCTGGAGGTGAGGTCACAGGGGCAGTGGAGGGCTCTGTGAGTCACGCTGGGGGTCTGAACCTTCTCCCGTAAGTGTGGGTGGTCCATGAAGGGCTCTGAGGCAGAGGGCTACTCCTGAAAGGCCGGAAAGCCCCTGTTTAGGCTGGTGGAAACACTCGGTGTTGTATTTAGAACTGCCTGGGACTTCGGAATCTCCATATCTCTGCTTTGAGAGATAAGGATGGGAGGAGGGGACTGTGTCTGGGCCTGCATTCAGCCTGGGGATCTCTACAGCTGGATGTCTTGGAGAGATTCTTCACACCATTACTGTTTCAAATAACAGTATGTAGAATAATACTGTTCATTGACCCTTTACCAGCCTCCACGCAATGCTGGAATTTTTCATCAACAATCCCAGATCCTTTTAATAACTCCATAGAGACAGATATTCATCTTTCAGCAGGTTGCTAGACTTTAGCGGTGGGAAGATGAGGATGTCCTGGTTTTCTGACCCTTTGTTTCTTTTTCTATAAATTTATTTATTTTTAATTGAAGGATAATTGTTTTACAATATTGTATTGGTTTCTGCCAGACATAACATGAATCAGCCATAGGAATAATACATTCCTCTCTCCCTCTTGAATCTCCCTCCCCATCCTACCCCTCTAGGTTGTCACAGAACACCGGTTTCAACTCCCTGGTGACTCTAAGTGAATTATAAGATGACAGCATCAGTTGAGCAAAGGGTGCATATCAAGTTTTGAAGGCCTGAACTACTATCTTAGACAAGGAGAAAGCAAATTTCCTAGGGAAGCATATGGCGCTGATTCCCCGCTTTGAGATCTGTCTTGGTGAATTTAAAGTGAAGTCACTTTGCAGGTTGCATGATTTTTCTCTGGTAGCCTTTAGCCACTGTGGCTAAAGTTTGGGTGCTGAGAAGGTGCCCGGTATGTGTTGAAGTTTTGCAAGGTGGCTGTGACAGGTGAGAGGCATGCCAGGGTGTCGGGGCTGTCTGCAGGAGTGTCATTACAGAGAAGGACTATGGTGATAATTTATGTAAGGAAGGAAGCAAAGACTGGAGGTAGTTGCAGGCTGGTGAGCTTGTGGTTGGATCAGTGGGTTAGTGGTCAGGATCAGAGACCAGGAATGTGGGAGTGGGAGTGGTTTATCGCAGCAAGTGCGGAGGATGGGAAGTGGAGGTCGGAGAGCGGGATTTCGAAACAGAGACTTCTGGGAATGGTCTTTGATGTGACTGCTGAGTGGGTGGCTGAGGAGCGAGGAGAAAAAGACTGTTGTGCTGCCGGACATCAAAGAACAGAGAGGTATGCTGCTGGATCGGTCACGTGTGTGGATGCTGACGCTCTGGGGATTATTGTGCAGGAGGGCCATGCATGGGACTGCAACCAGGAGCTAAGTCTGCAGCGAGGCAGGGTGGTGACCAAGAGGAGGGCATGATGGCCCCAGCGAGCAGGGCACGGAGGTGAAATAACCCCACGTTCATGCTCAGCCGCTCAGTCGTGTCTGACTCTTTGCCGCCCCGTGGACGGTAGCTCGCCAGGCTCCTCTGTCCACGGAATTTTCCAGGCAAGAATGCTGGAGCGGGTTGCCACCTCCTACTCCAGGGAGATCTTCCCGACCCGAAGATCGAACCCCATCTCTTGGGTCTTGGCAGGAGGATTCTGGACCACCAGCACCATCTAGGAAGTCTGAAATAACCAGAAGTGGGGCCCATAGGATGTGCAAATCAGGGAAAAACGTCCCTTTTCTGGAGAAAGCAGCCTCGCTCCGGAACACACAGCTTGGGGAGTGGGGCTGGGTCTCACTCACCCCTCAGGTGGGCGTCCTTGGCAGGACATGAGCTACCTGCCCAAGTCGGACAGCCATGCTCTGTCACCTTGGTGCAGTACGTTTTGCATCAGAAGAATTGGCATTTTGCAGGATCAGTGTCCCGAAAGGGACAGGGGGGAGCAAAGAGCAACCGCCCAGCTTCACAGACTGGGGGACTGAGGCCCAGGGAAGGCGAGTAAACACAGGGGCGGTTTGTGGCCGAACTGGAAAGAAACTCGATTCTGATTCTCTGCGCTCTCTGCCACACCCCACGATGGAGGTGAGAGTTGGAGCAAACGCTTCAAAATGGCGAATTCAGAACCGCGTTGTCCCTCAAAGTCGCTTCCGTGGGAGGTGGCAGACTTCTTTCTAGTGATGCTGCCATTGTTCCAACCGTTTCGGAAATTCCGTCAGAACGGGGATATTCGGAGCCAGCCTCTGAGTCACGAGCACAGCCCGCTGCGCTGGAGAATCTTGTTTCACACGCGGGGCGGGACCTGTCCTTTTCCTTCTCTGGTGTTGGGTCTGAGAGGCAGAGGCAGACTGGAAACATGGCTTCTCTATGCTTTGCTCCAGCACATGTTTAGTTTGCAAGTTTCAAGCCTGTGCGTCCGGGGAGGCGATGGCCTCGGTCGATGTTCCGTCTTGAGTGGGTTCTGTTCTGCACGGTGGGTGGGTGTGAGGTTTGCATCCTTCTAGCATCTTAGGTGCGAAATGCAGAGTGTCCCCCACCTATTTATGCAGTCAGACAGAGTGGAATAAGTCAGAAAGAAAACCAAGTAGCATATATTAATGTGTCTGTAAGGAATCTAGAAAAATGGTACAGACGGACCGGTTTCCAGGGCAGGAGTAGAGACACAGATGTAGAAAAAGGACACATGATTACCACGTGGACTCCTGGGAGACACAGGTGCTATTGTGATCAGCCCCATTCTCCAGATGAGAAAGCTGGGCTCAGAAGGAGGAAATCACCTGCCAAGCATGAGATGAGAGCCAGTAAGACGTAGTTGAGATTTCAGCCTGGGCGGCTGGAGTCCAGGGCTCCACCACAATTCGCTGCAGCTGGTTGGCGAACACTGTTGTACTCACGCTCTTGTCTTCTGCGAGACTTGGTACATGGAGGTCAAATTGTTCAGTACATTATTTTTACCTAAGTGATGATGAAATTTTTTCCCCTCTATTTACACCTTTGCTGGGGTCTCGAGGCAGAGATCACACGTTAGGCATTGACAATGGATTCGTTCACAACCAAGCTTCACAAGCAAAGAGGATCTGGCTTAGAATAAGGCATTAATGTGCCTTAAGGTCTATCGGGCTTCCGCGGTGGCTCAGTGGGAAAGAACCTATCTGCCAATGCAGGAGATGGGGGGTGTCGATCCCTGGGTCAAGGAGATCCCCTGGAGGAGGAAATGGCAATACACTCCAGTGAACTTGCCTGGAGAATCTCATGGACAGAGGAGCCTGGCGGGCGACATTCCATGGGGTTGCAGAGTCAGATGCGACTTAGCAACTAAAACAACATATGATCTATCATCTCCTGGAGGTTAAAAAAGATGGCAAGAGAGATCAGTTAATATTTTTCGTATGTATCCAGCACACAGAAAAGAAGTAATGTGTACTGAAGTCTCTTGAGCCAGGCATTTTAGCATCTGTTACCTAGTCATCATTGCAACTGTCTTGGGGGAGGGTGCTGCATTATTATGCCCATTTTTTGGATAAAGTGTAGCGTTAACCCTTCCAGAACAACAGGGTGAGCCAGAGAATCAGGTTAGGAACCTGGAAGCTTTGGAACCCTCTTCTAGGACCCATGATGCCAAAATTACCCTCTGCGTGTTGGACAGATAATTTAGATGGAGGGAGGACCCGATTTGCCTGCCACTCTGCGTACCTAGGCAGAGGAAAAGGGGGCTCTCTGGCTTTTTCCCCTCTGGAGTGTGGCAAACGAATACAAGCTAGAGGTAAGGAGTGAACTCAGAGAGACTGATGCTCATGCTGAGTCGTGAACGGCTCTTTGTGACCCCAGGGACTGTAGCCCTCCAGGCTCCTCTGTCCATGGGATTCTCCAGACAAGAATACTGGAGTGCACTGCCATTTCCTTCTCCAGGGGATCTTTCTGACCCAGGGATCGAATCCGTGTCTCCTGAATCGAACCCGCATTGCAGATGGATTCTTTACCACTGAGCCACCGGGAAAGAGGTTTGGGCATTTATCCATCAACAACCCGCTTGTGCTCAGAAATATTTGGACTACCAAGCAGAGTTCCCACTGTGCTGAGTGGGCGCTGACCGCTAGATTACCTCATTTACCAAAAGTTAATCTGAAATGACCAAACTGCCTACCAAATTTTGGACAGCTTTGTAAGAGCCTGTGAGAACCGTCAGGGCTGTTGTAATCCGTTCCAGAAGGCGGGGCTGCAGGCTTCCATTCTCCATTTTCCATTCTCAGAACGCCTCTCCAGGCTGAGTGCGCTCCCAGGTTGTGAGTCTAAGGCAGGGACCAGGCAGAGTGGGGAGCAGCGTGCTTGTCCTCTGCCCTCGTTTATCTCTTGCCCTTCATCCTTGGGGGCAGAGTCGGCGGCCTCTGCGGGGCCCCGTGAGAAAGCCCACGGCAGTGCCTGTCCCCCAGCCTGCGGCGTCAGGGGCGCTGCTACCATCAGGCCTTCAGAAGGGCCCAGAAGCAGCTTTCCAACCTGTGAGTCCTCGGGCCGGATGCTTGAGGGATGAGGTGCTGGGGCCTGGGGCCTCCTGGGGGCCTGGCAGCTCTGGGGGTCGCCAGAGGGTTTTTCCTGCTGGGAGTGGGCTGTTGTTCTAAGGGCAGGATCATTGTCCCCGAGGCTTATTTTCTTAGTGGACTCAGCCCACCTGCCTTGGGAAGGTGGGCTCATGAGCGTGTGTGTGTGACCAGTTCGGTATTTGTATAGGTGTTAACGTACTAGTGTGTATGTGAGTACATGTATTGTTGTATGTGTGTGTGAGTATAAGTATTGTGTGTATGTGAGTGTATGTATTGTGCGTGTATAAGTGTATGCATTGTGTTGGTATGTGTGCGCAAGTATATGTATTGTGCATGTGTATGTGAATATAGGTATCGTATGTGTGTGTGTGAATATATGTATTGTGTATGATATGTGTATTGTGTGTGTGTGTGCGTATGTGTACTGTGTGTGTATATGAGTGTATGTAGTGTGTGTATGTGTATTGAGTGTCTGTGTGCGTGAGTATAAGTATTGTGCGTGTGTATGTGAGCATATGTACTGCATGTGTATATGAGTGCATGTAGTGTGTGTGTGAGTATGTGTGCTGTGTGTGTATATGAGTGTATGGAGTGTGTGTGTATGTATTGTGTGTGAGTTATATGCATTGTGTGTGTGTACGTGTACTGCGTGTGTATATGAGTGCATGTAATGTGTGTGAGTATGTGTATTGTGTGTGTGCATGTGTATGCGAGCATATGTACTGCGAGTGTATATGAGTGCATGTCGTGTGTGTATGTGTACTTTGTGTGTATGTGAGTGTATGTAGTGTGTGTGTATGTATTGTGTGAGTATATGCATTGTGTGTGTGTGTGTGTACTACATGTGCATATGAGTGCATGTAGTGTGTGTGAGTATATGTACTGTGTGTGTATATGAGTGCATGTACTGTGTGTGAGCATATGTACTGCATGTGTATATGAGTGTATGTAGTGTGTNTGTATGTGTACTTTGTGTGTATGTGAGTGTATGTAGTGTGTGTGTATGTATTGTGTGAGTATATGCATTGTGTGTGTGTGTGTGTACTACATGTGCATATGAGTGCATGTAGTGTGTGTGAGTATATGTACTGTGTGTGTATATGAGTGCATGTACTGTGTGTGAGCATATGTACTGCATGTGTATATGAGTGTATGTAGTGTGTGTATGTGTACTGTGTGTGTGCATGTGTATGTGAGCATATGTACTGCCTATGTATATGAGTGTATATAGTATGTGAGTTTGTGTACTGTACGTGTGCATGTGCATGTGAGCATATGTACTTGTGTGTATATGAGTGCATGTAGTGTGTGTATGTGTACTGTGTGTGTGCATGTGTATGTGAGCATACGTACTGCGTGTGTATATGAGTGTATGTAGTGTATGTGAGCATACGTACTGCATGTGTATATGAGTGTATGTAGTGTATGTAAGCATATGTACTGCGTGTGTATATGAGTACATGTAGTGTGTATGCGTATCTTTCCTTTCAGGCTGCNGTATATGAGTGCATGTAGTGTGTGTATGTGTACTGTGTGTGTGCATGTGTATGTGAGCATACGTACTGCGTGTGTATATGAGTGTATGTAGTGTATGTGAGCATACGTACTGCATGTGTATATGAGTGTATGTAGTGTATGTAAGCATATGTACTGCGTGTGTATATGAGTACATGTAGTGTGTATGCGTATCTTTCCTTTCAGGCTGCCTGATGGGGCTGGACTTAGCCCAGCACAGCGCCTTTGAAATTGAAATCAGAAAGCGCAGTTCCTGCTTCCTCCCAAACTGGAGTGCCGGCCTGGCTGCAAACGGGAAGGGAAGGTGTTTGCAAGCTNGAGGGGGCCCCTGGGGGTGGGAGGCGTCCCCTTCAGACAAAGGGGAGGGAGAAAAGGGGGGAAGGGGCTGTCGGAGGGACGATTTATTGTCTTTGTCTGTGGCTTCCAGGAGCCCTGAGGCCTGGGGAGAAAGCGGAAAGGGCCTGAGTGCAGCTCAGAGACTGGGGGGACACCTCCCACCCGGCTATCCACGGGGTCAACCCGAAATTCCCGGGCCACCATTCACATCTGAAGTTGGCAGTAAGGAGCTCATGATCCGAGCCACAGTCAGCTCCCAGTCTTGTTTTTCCCGACTGTATAGAGCTTCTCCGTCTTCGGCTGCAAAAATAGGATCAGTCTGTTTTGAGTCCTGACCATCTGGTGATGCCCACGTGTAGTCTTCTCTTGCATTCTTGGAAGAGAATGTCTGCTATGACCAGTGTGTTCTCTTGGCAGAATTCTGTTAGCCTTTGCCCTGCTTCTGAACTGAACTGAACTGAACCATTTAAGGCTCTTTCCCCATCTGACTACGCGAGAGCTGTCTGATTTCCTCGATTTCCCCGCACAGGCCCACAGAGCAAGTGCTGGCCTGGCTCCTGTATCTGCCTCCAGGGCCGCCACCTTATCTTACTGATTTCTGCATCTCCAGGGCCTGGCCACTGAGATGAGCTTCCAACTGACAAAATATGCACACATATTCTGGAGCCTTTGTGCAGATGGAGCTCCCCTCGTAGAAAGCCCTGATTCTCCCCTCTCCCCATACAAGATCAACCCTTTCTTCCTGCTCGACTCAAGTCCTGCCTTCTTTATGAAGCTTTCACAGCCCGCATCCTTACCAAGGTCCTCAAACTCAAGTAGAATTTCTTGACTTGCAAGTGCACGTTAATATCTGGTTTCTCTGGACACCCCAGTCGGTGCTTAATCCACAGCCTGTTTGTTTTTAAAACCCAGCTCTTTCCCTGGTGCTGGAAAGGCATGGCCTTCAGATAACAGTAATCCTAAGCAATGGGTTTCCCACATGGCTCAGTGGTAAAGAGCTCGCCTGCAATGCAGGAGGCTCAAGGGACATGGGTTCGACCTCTGGTGGTGCTTAATCCACAGCCTGTTTGTTTTTAAAACCCAGCTCTTTCCCTGGTGCTGGAAAGGCATGGCCTTCAGATAACAGTAATCCTAAGCAATGGGTTTCCCACATGGCTCAGTGGTAAAGAGCTCGCCTGCAATGCAGGAGGCTCAAGGGACATGGGTTCGACCTCTGGGTGGAGAAGATCCCCTGGAGCAGGAAATGATAACCCCCACAGTATTCTTGCCTGGAAAATTTCATAGACAGAGGAGTCTGGTGGGCTGCAGTCCATGAGGCCCAAAGAGTCAGACCTGACTGAACACGCAATCATTATTTCAGTTCTTGTTGTTAGTGCTTGGCACGCAAAATATCATTTGAAGTAAAAACTAATTTGAGTTTGAGGGTTGGCTCTGCAGCTACCATCTGGGAACTTGAGTAAGACATTTCAATTCTCTGCACCTCAGTTTCCTCATCTGGAAAACAGGGATTATAATAACAATTTTCATTTTTTTTTTTTTCCAGAGTGTTGTCCCGAGGCTCGTAAGAACTACTGGTCAGGACACGGCTTGGAGGAGCCTTGGAGATGTGTGTCTTGCTACTTTGGGGACTGGTGTCCCACCCTGCTCTGTGCACAGATGCTCAGCCACTGTCCTGGGGAAACCCAGCAAGTGTTCATTACGCTGAGCTAAAGCTTTGAAGAGGAACTAGTGCTGGGAGGGCTGGCTGAGTCCTGGCGGGGAATCCTACCATGTGTGGCCCACTGGGACTTGGGTCTTGTCAAGGTATTTGGGAAATTTTCTTAGGATAAAAAATCTGCAGGATTTAGAAGTCACAGCCTAGGGCACTGCAATTATTAAGAGGAAATTTAGGGAAAGGGTAGTGAAAGATGCTCACTCATGTCTGACTCTTTACGACACCATGGATTATACAGTCCCTGGAATTCTCCAGGCCAGACTACTGGAGTGGCCTTTCCCTTCTCCAGAGATCTTCCCGACCCAGGGGTCGAACCCAGGTCTCCCGCATGCAGGTGGGTTCTTTGCTAGCTGAGCCACAGGGGAAGCCCAAGAATACCAGAGTGGGTAGCCTATCCCTTCTCCAGTGGATCATTCCAACCCAGGAATTGAACCCTGGGTCTCCCTCTCTAACGGGAAAGGGTAGGGTGAAGATAAAGAAATCCTGGGAATTCCCTGGTGGTCCAGTGGTTAGGACTCAGAGCTCTCACAGCCGGGGCCCAGGTTCAATCCCTCATGGGAACTAAGATCCTGGAAGCCTTGTGGCATGGCCAAAAAAAAAAAAAAAAAAAGTAAAAGTAAAAGAAATCCTAAGGAATAGGGCTTAGGGATTTTTATTTAGTCACTAAGTCATGTCCGACTCTTTTAGGACCCCATGGACTGTAGCCTGCCAGGCTCCTCTGTACATGGCATTTTCCAGGCAAGAATGCTGGAGTAGGTTGCCACTGCCTTCTCCAGGGAGTCTTCTGGGACCAGGGATCGAACCCGCATCTCCTGCATCGGCAGGTGGGTTCTTTATCGCAGAGCCACCTGGGAAGCCGTAGGGGTTAGGGAAGCTCCCACTAAAAATACCTGGGTACCTGCTCTCTGCTGGTCACTTTTAATTACAAATCATCTCCTGGCTTTGTTTTTCCAATCATTTCAGGAAGTGGATACTAATGTCCCCATTTTAAAGGTGAACTGTCTTGTGAAGCAATTATACACCAATTTAAAAAAAAAAAAAAAGCAGTCCAGACTTTAATGTAGATTCTGCATCTTCTCACACCATTTTTATGCTGGCTTACTAATAACTAACCAAATAAGATGACACAGCTCTTAAAAAAAAAAAAAATACAGGTGAACTGCCCAGACCCACCTTCTTCCTCCACTGTCCCACATCTAACCTCCTCGACCTCAGACTGAGGTCTGGAGGCCCCATCTTCCTGATGGAGCCGGAGTAAGCTGACCCCCGGCAAGACCCGCTGACTGCTCCCAGGGGAGAGACAACCAGTAGGTCTGGCGACTGTAAGAAAACATTTGGAAATTACAGCTCATCATCCAGGAGTGAGCTCATCATGGGCAAGAAAGAAACCCCGCGGAGCTTCCTGTGTTGTTGCCTGGGGGTTCGAGTTGCCTGCCAGTCTGGGTGTCCACTGAGCTCGCACACATCCACCAGCGCAGGGCCGGGGAAGCGGGTGTGGAGGGAGGGGGCTGGAAGGTCACCTGGTGATTGCGGACAGCTGGACGCCCCCCCACCTCCCCCTCCTTCCA
>SJYX01013589.1:474631-488192 GCA_006410675.1 Oreotragus oreotragus
GATAGTATATTCAAAAGCAGAGACATTACTTTGCCGACTAAGGTCCGTCTAGTCAAGGCTATGGTTTTTCCTGTGGTCATGTTTGGATGTGAGAGTTGGACTGTGAAGAAAGCTGAGCGCCGAAGAATCAATGCTTTTGAACTGTGGTGTTGGAGAAGACTCTTGAGCATCCCTTGGACTTCAAGGAGATCCAACCAGTCCATTCTGAAGGAGATCAACCCTGGGATTTCTTTGGAAGGAGTGATGCTGAAGCTGAAACTCCAGTACTTTGGCCACCTCATGAGAAGAGTTGACTCATTGGGAAAGACTCTGATGCTGGGAGGGATTGGAGGCAGGAGGAGAAGGGGACGACCGAGGATGAGATGGCTGGATGGCATCACGGACTCAATGGACGTGAGTCTGAGTGAACTCCGGGAGAATGTGATGAACAAGGAGGCCTGGCGTGTTGCGATTCATGGGGTTGCAAAGAGTCGGACACGACTGAGAGACTGAACTGAAACTGAGCTGATCATGTTTTACATGTAGAGTCCTAAAAGTTGCCCAGGTAACTGTGCGTGGACGTGGGCTTCTATCAGACACTATGAGGGGAAAGAGAGACTTAGGCCTTAGTGATGAGAATCCTCCCTTGGCTTTCAGCCTCTCTTTACCAGCCAGTTTCCCCATAGCTGTAGTCACGCTGGATTCCACCCTGAACGTGCATTAAAACCCCCCTCTGTGCCCTCTCCTATTTTTCCCTGATTTGGAATATTCTCATTTCTGTCTGAGGATTCCCATACCCACCTTCAAGTTTCAAATGCCCCCTTCGTGATATTTCCCTTGATGCTTTTAAGGCAACACCTCTCAGATTTCTTTAAATTTAAAGTGAACAGCAAAGGGACTCAGCCAGACATGTACATGTATCCATTCTCCCCCAGACTCCCCTCCCATCCAGGCTGCCACGTAACACCGAGCAGGATGGGACCTTGGTGTTTAGAATCGAATGTTGTGACGGGGCCTGACAGATGCTATCAAACACTGTGCTGAGTCCAGATGTACAGATGTAAGAGACCATTCCGGAAATGTTTGTGCGTGGGCCAAAATGCTGGGATTCTCTCTCTCTCTCTCTCTCTCTTTTTTTTTTTTTTGAAAAAAGGAGGCTGCATATTTGCAATTGGGATCGCAGCTCTTTAAATCTCTGTACCACCTGTGGGTCTTCTTGGCGTGTCCTTGGTGACATTCTGCGTTGCAGTCTGTCTTCCGCAGATACCTTCCTCCCCTTATAGACACGCGCTTCTAGCAGCCCCTGACTCTCTTGATGCTGTGTCCTCTGGGGCTTCTGGCCCACTGGCACACCCAGCAGTTGTAATGAGTGTGGATTTGAGCGGCGCTGACTTGGAGCAGGGCTCCCCATCCCGGGTCCCCTGTCCCCCTGACACTCTGGCATGGGGCTAGGTTAGCAAGGAGTCAGGCTAGAACCCGACAGGACTGGGGTAGGGCCTCCAGCTGCCTTGTCTCCCCATGTGTGGGCTGAAAGCAGCCTCTCCAGGGACCCCCCTGACCTCTGCTAACCTTCACTGGGGCTGTTTTCTCATTCTCTTGGATCAGGCTGAGAAAAACAGGAAGAATCATTAAGAGATAGAGCCTTCCGAGCCAGCAAGATGATTCCTGATGCTTTTTACAGACCCTGAAATCTTTGTTTGTGCTCTGCAACAAAAGAGTGGGCCTTTCCTGCCGGCTTCGGGGAGAAGCTTCCATTAACCTGGATCCAGCCCAACACCACGCCCAGCTCACTGGGCTCCTCTTCCGTTTCCTTCCACACTTAGAGTCTCTAGTGTGTCCCACACTTCAAAAGGGTAGAATGGTAGCCAGAATCCCTCCCCGAGAGATCATCTCACTCCTTGCTACTCAAAGTGTGGTCCGTGGACCAACGGTGTAGGAGGCTTGCTAGAAAGGCAGCTCCAAGGTTCTGCCACGCCTGCCGATAGTCTGAGCCTTAGCAAGGTCCCTGGGGGAATGGGTTTGCCCATTAAAGTTTGAGAAGTGTGGCTCTAAGTCACTGAAAAAAAAGAAAAAAGAGGTGATATCTGAAACCTGAAGAGGAAAATTGATTAGCGGCAAGATTAATGTTCAGCACACATCTGTTGGAGAGCTGCTGGACGGCAGTCCTGTGCTAGGCGTGGTGGTGACATTGAAAGCAGAGCTCCTGGTGCCTTCGGGCTTCAGTCCTTCTTTCTGTGGGACCTTCCCAGTTGGCCCGAGTGGTAAAGAGTCTGCCTGTCAGTGCAGGAGGTGCAAGAGACAAGGGTTCGATCGCCAAGTCAAGAAGATCTCCAGGAGCAGGAAATGGCAACCAACTCCAATATTCTCGCCGGGAAAATTCCATGGCCAGGAGCTTAGTGGGCTACAGTCTGTGGGGTGCAAAGAGTTGGATACGACTGGGCACCACTTGTATATTTTACCTTGTACCGAATGCGGCCTTGCTTACCCCGGGGCCTCAGGAAGTGTTTGTTGAGTGAATAAGACTCTTGAATTACAGCCCCGGGGTTTCTTCCGCTTCACCACAGCTGCTTTCTATACTTACCAGGCTTCTTGAGTAACCTGCAGCACTTTCAGACAGAGATAAATGCGTTTCTTAAGGAGGGATTTAGAGAGCGGGCTGTATCCTTGGTTTTACCAACTCTGGGCTGCAGAATCCCAAGACTCCAGTCATGAGCAAAGGTTCGTGTGATCCAGAAATCCATGTATCAAAAATGATGGGGGGAGAGGGTCTGTACCAGAGCAAGGTAAACGTCTCGGAGGGCTTCCCGGTGGCTCAGTGGGAAAGCATCTGCCTGCCAAAGCAGGAAACCTGGGTTTGATCCCTGGGTCAGAAAGATCCCCTGGAGAAGGAAACGGCAACCCACTCCAGTGTTCTTGCCTGGAGAATCNAAATGATGGGGGGAGAGGGTCTGTACCAGAGCAAGGTAAACGTCTCGGAGGGCTTCCCGGTGGCTCAGTGGGAAAGCATCTGCCTGCCAAAGCAGGAAACCTGGGTTTGATCCCTGGGTCAGAAAGATCCCCTGGAGAAGGAAACGGCAACCCACTCCAGTGTTCTTGCCTGGAGAATCCCACGGACGGAGGAGCCTGACAGGCTCCGGTGTGTGTGGTCGAAAAGGAGTCACACACGACTTAGTGACGAAACAACAGAAGTGTCTCTGATGAAGTGAAGTGGGTTCAAGCATCGGTGACCCGCTCCGCCTCGCCAAAGGTCTGGTGATAGTCCTCGTGTCTGTGCTGGTATTAGGTTACTTTTGTTAAAAGATAAATAACAATTCTGGCTCTTTTCTTTTTGTCCCTCTCCGATATTCAGGATGTCAAAGTGAGGCCTAGTGGGTCCGCTGCCGTCCAGATGGATGTCTTCTGCGTGTTCCAAGTGGCTCTTGTCCCCTGAAGTCTGATCTCTTTTGGAATGTCTCGTTTTCTCTTTAGGGGCTTTTCCATTGATTTAACATTTGCTTTTAGGCTTCCCAGGTGGTGCTCGTGGTAAATAACTTGCCTGCCAGTGAGTGGGTTTGATCTGTGGGTTGGGAAGATCCCCTGGAGGCGGGCAAGACCACCTACTCCAGTATTCTCTCCTGGAGAATTCAATTCCACAGAGGAGCCTGGGGGCCTACAGTCCACGGGGTCACAGAGAGTCGGACATGACTAAGTGACTTATCAAATCACTTTTCTTTCTTTTTTTTTTTCTTTATGTGTTTTCAGAGATGCTAGACTCAGTAATCGGATTTTTAATTTAAAAAATTGTATTTTTTTTAATTGAGTATAATTGCTTTACAGGGTCATGTTAGTTTCTGCTGTATGATAAAGTGAATCGGCTTTAGGTATACACATATCCCTTCCCTTGAGGATATCCCTACCCCCATCCCCACCCATCTGGGTCCTCACAGAGCACCGAGGTGAGCTCCCTGGGCTATGCAGGGGGAGACGCTGCCTGTATTTCTGAGAAGGACTCAGCGTCTCCCTTTTCTTGTTCGTCAAATGGAGACTGTGCAATGCACCCTACTCTGCCTCTGTGGTTCCTCTGCTTGCTGTGTTTTTTCTGAAAGCTAAGTATTATTCTGCTCTGATGAAGGGGGATAGGTTTTAAACTTCTTTGCCTGGAAGCAGTCACATACCACCTTGTGTCCGAATTGTAAATTACTTTTCAGTTGGGGAAAATAAACAAAACAAAACATATTGCCATTGTACGTTTCTCTAACAATCTTATTTTGCAGTAATAGCTTGGATGTCAACATTCTTCGAGGCCACTGAGATGGGTGGTAAGCTTCTCTTCTTTATTTATTTTTGTTGTCCTTGTGAAACTCTTAAAATATTGTGCACTGGCATTTTCCAAAGCACAATGATACCAAGCGGTGTTATTCTTGGGAAAGTTAGAGGCGAGAACCGAGGGATCCATCTCTGCCTCGCATTGGTCAATTTACCGGCATCTGGAATAATTATGCTCTTTTTTAAAATAATAAAAGTAGCAGTTGCTAATTTTTGGTGGCCTTTTCTTAACTATGTCAGACACTATTCTAGTGTCATTAATAGGACTTATACCACTGAGTTGCTAGTACCACACTGTGAGATAGACATATTACGCAGGGGAGGGAACGGGTCCGGGCAGTACTGAGTAACTCGTGTAGTTAGTAGCGGCAGTAGCTGGGCTTGAGCTGCGGGTGCTTAGACCCTGGACCGCGGGCCCTTACCCTTTCCGGATCTTGCTTCCGGATGTGGTGGTCACTCTGGATCTCAGCATTGTGTGGCTGGCATGTTTTTTCCCCCCGGTAAGCCTTTTCCTTCTAGACTGGTGTTCAGTTGTACATTATTGTGTGACTCACTCACTGGTTCACTCGGTTGTGCCCAACTCTTTGGCCTGTGCTCCCCAAGTGCCTCTGTCCATGGGACTTTTCAGGCGAGAACGCTGGAGCGGGTTGCCATTAACTCCTCTGGGGGATCTTCCTGACCCAGGGATTGAACCCACGTCGCCTACGTTTTCTGCATCACAGGCAGATTCTTTACCGCTGAGCCTTCGAGGAAGCCCATTACTGTATAACAAATAGTCCCAAACATAGAGACTTAAAAAATTACTTGTGTTAAAAGATAAACTGAGGCATATTAAACATTCTGAGAGTATCTGAGCAAAAAATCTGTTCTAATCGGGCAGTGCCACACTTCCTAACCAGAAGTGGTTAAGAGTACTCCACCCACCGAAACTAGGGCCAAGACATTTGTAGAGAGGATGTGGAAAGAAAGCAGGGAAATTATTTGATTGGTTAAGGCTTAAGCAGTTGCCATATTTGAGAAAACCTAGTTGGTTGTGATTGATGGTCCTTAGGTTTTGATTTCTTAACCTTGAGGCATTTCAGGGTTAAGTTCTGGTTTGCTGAGAGCGGCTACAAGGCATTAGAGCTGACTCAGTCTAATGGGTCAGCTCCTTGTCTCCAGCATGGCTTCACGGGACAGTTGTCTTGCTGTGGATCAGACAGTTCACGGGAGCTCAGGGCTCCCAGGAGCGTGAAAGCAGAAGCTGCCAGAGCCTCTTAAGGATCTGGAACTGGCATCCCTTCTGCTACCTTCCTAAATTACGTCACAGGACAGGCACAGACTCCCTGTGGGGCTGGACTGCTCCCAGGTGTGGTTCACTGGGTCTCCTGTTTGGAGACAAGCTGTCACAGCTGGCCAACGTGAATTGTCTGGTATAGGACAGTGGTTAAGCGCACTGAATCTGGAGGCAGATGCGGATTCAAACCCTGGCTTTTTCGTGCTTCTACTGTGTGATGTTAGATAAGTGACTTACACATCACTCAGCGTCCAGTTCTTTCCCTGTGAGTGGCAAGCTGGTAGTTCATCCCCTTCAGGGACTGCAAGAATATCAAACCAGTCCCTCCTAAAGGAAGTCAACCCTGATTGTTCACTGGAAGGACTGTGGCTGAAGCTGCACCATTTTGGCCACGGGATGTGAAGAGCTGACTCGCTGGAGAGGACCCTGGTGCTGGGAAAGGCTGAAGGCAAAAGGAGAAGTGGGTAGCAGAGGATGAGATGGCGGGATGGCATCACCGACCCAGTGGACGTGAGTCTGAGCCAACTCCAGGAGAGCGGAGGACAGAGCACCCCGGCGTGCTGCGGTCCACGCGGTCGCAAAGAGTCGGACATGACTTAGTGACAGCAGAAGCCATGGCGGAGCTCACAGTCGTCGCCACTCATCGAGGATCACTCTGTGCCAGGCCTGGTGCTAAGCGCTGCACATATCTGACCTCTCACCCTCTCAGCAGGCATGAAACATGGTTATGGCTGCAAAGGAAAAGGGTCATCCCCCCTTCCTCTCACCCTATGGAGTGGCTCCCATTGTCTTTCAGATCAACAGGGAACTTCAGACACGAGGAGAGGACGCCACTGGCCAAGTTCACCCGGCTGATAAGGGACGGCACTGGGATTTGATTCCAGGCTCCCACGTCCGTGTTCTTCATCACGTTCTGCATTTCTTGAGTGGCTCCGTGAGACAGCGATGACACAGGAGGGTAGAGCACTTGGTGCGGCGTGTGGTACAGCGTAAACGTACCCAGTCGGCAGTGGTTAGGAACGTCCACGGAGGCGCATCACCCTGAGAGGTCCAGCTTCGTCATCATCATCTTTTACTCCTTGGCTAAAATGAGTACAAGCTGTTCGTTCGCATTAAAAATCACATGGTCCCACGTAGCATTCCCATTTCAGACGTATTTGGGCTCATCTCCCATGTAAGTCATCTCCTGAATTTGCTCCTTTGTCTGCAGCAGGGGGAGTCTCAGGCTTTCCTTCTAGGGCATCATTCTGGGTCGACGCTCAGCCTCCAGCATGTCGCTGTGGATGAAAGTCTATCTGTCCTTTGAAGACGCGGCTGATTATCTGGGCTTTAGCGCCTGAAGCTCCACGGCTCTGTTTAAGACCCACTGGGATGCTCAGAGCGATACGGGGTATTTGAAACTGTAGGTTTGTAATGTGTGTTCATATTTTTCTGCCCTTGTCTCTTGGTTTTCAGATTTGAGCCATTTCCTGACATTGTGAATCTGTTTGTATATCTGCTTCCTCTTTCTCTCTCCTAATGTATGAACTGTTAGTTGTCTGCTGGGACTTTTTTTCCTCTCATAGAATGAAGGCAGACTTTCTGCTCCTTGCGTCTGGCTAAGCATTGCTATAGGTCTTCCCAGGTGGCTCTAGTGGAAAAGAACCCGCTGCCAATACAGAAGATGTAGGGATGTGGCTTCGATCCCTGGGAAGATGCGTGGGAGGAGGGCATGGCAGCCCACCCCAGGATCCTTGCCCGGAGAACCCCACGGACAGAGGCGCCCACGGGGTGTGGCCCACAGGGCCGCAAAGAGTTGGACACGACCAGAGTGGCAGCAGGCACGCAACACGGTTATGGCTGCAAGGGAAGAGGGTCATCCCGCCTTCCTCTCTAGTTCTCTTTCATTGCATCTAACGCAGCGGCAAGTCCCACTGACCGTGCCTCCAGACCACAGCCTCAATTTGTCTCCGTACTCACCATCAACTCTGGTGCCTCTTTCAAACACCTTCTGTCTTGAACTACACAGAAGGCCCCTCCCTGGGGTCCCAGCGCACATGCCTCCCCACCTTTGGAGCGCTTTCCAGGCAGTGTCTGACCTGACCTTTGAGAAATGTCACCCAGCTACGCCATTCCTTTGCTCAGAACCCTGCAGTGGCCTCCCGTGGCGCTTGCCCTTCATGCGGACGCGCCGGATCTGGTTGCCCCTCTTCAGCCTGGCCCTCCAGCCCTCTTCGGGCTGGGTGTTCTGTGCAGCACTCCTCACTGTCTGGGACTTACTCCTCACTTACTGCTTGTGGTTTGGTCTAACCTCCGTCTCCCGTCCCCACCAAGTCCCCCTCCTACAGAGAAAGCAAGCGACCAGGGCAGCCACTTACCTTCTCACCGTCATGTACCCAGCACTTGACACGTGCCTGTCACGTGGCATTTTGCATGAGTGAAGGCAGAAGCTGCTCCTTTGTAGGGAACTCTGACTTCTTACATGAGCCGTTTCCATAGCTTTGGCTTGTTTTTTTTGACTGCGCAGCATGGCACGTGGTGTCTCAGCTTCCTGACCAGGGATCAAACTTGCGGCCCCTGCAGTGGAAGTGGGGAGTGCTAACCACCGGGACTAACTGCCAGGAGGGTCCCCATAGCTTTGACTTTTCATTACAGGGATAGGAATCTCTTTTGAATCCCAGCTCAGCTACAGAAGAAGAATCTTCCACTTTATATTAAAAAAAATCAGCTACCTTAGATTTTCTAGAGCTCCTGGTGACGTTCTTCCAAATCGTTCCATGAGCGATGTGTGAAGCTGGGGGGAGCACAGTAATATTCTCTATCTCATACCCCTCACAGAGGTGTTTTTCTCTATTGTCTCTGCCCTCCACGGTGAGTGGGTTGGAGGGAATGACCCGTGACACAATACAGCCAATATTTTCTCCTCAAATAGTCTCCTTTTTGTTTTTAAACTCTTGTTTGTTTTTAACAGAAGGATAATTGCTTTGCGGTACTGTGCTGGTTTCTACCAAGCATCAAGGTGAATCGGCCACAGGTTGACCCATGTCCCCCCTCCCACCCTGCTAGGCTGTTCCTGAGCCGGGTTTGAGTTCCCTGAGTCATACAGCAAATTCCCATTTGCTCCCAAATAGCCTCTTAATCACCGTCCATGGGCAGTGACTCTTTCTCATCAATCTCTCTTATCCTTCTACTGGCGAGCCGGTCCCTGCGGCGGTGGTTTCCAGTGGGGATCATTCTGAAACCTGAATGCCGTGCACTAACTCTGTAGCTTGGGGCTCTGTGTCCTGTGTCTTTGTCTTTCATCACAGCGATCGTTTTCCACAAGGAGGTTCATTTCCTTCACAAAGCTCGTGTTGCATTACCGTTCAAGTGCTTCACACACTTTCCATCTCAGCCCCTATTGATCCTAATCCGTTTTTCTAATGATTTAATTAATTTTCTAATGATTTAATTTAATTTTTAATATAAAATGGAAGATTCTTCTTCTGTAGCTGAGCTGGGATTCAAAAGAGATTCCTATCCCTGTAATGAAAAGCCAAAGCTATGGGGACCCTCCTGGCAGTTAGTCCCGGTGGTTAGCACTCCCCACTTCCACTGCAGGGGCCGCAAGTTTGATCCCTGGTCAGGAAGCTGAGACACCACGTGCCATGCTGCGCAGTCAAAAAAAACAAGCCAAAGCTATGGAAACGGCTCATGTAAGAAGTCAGAGTTCCCTACAAAGGAGCAGCTTCTGCCTTCACTCATGCAAAATGCCACGTGACAGGCACGTGTCAAGTGCTGGGTACATGACGGTGAGAAGGTAAGTGGCTGCCCTGGTCGCTTGCTTTCTCTGTAGGAGGGGGACTTGGTGGGGACGGGAGACGGAGGTTAGACCAAACCACAAGCAGTAAGTGAGGAGTAAGTCCCAGACAGTGAGGAGTGCTGCACAGAACACCCAGCCCGAAGAGGGCTGGAGGGCCAGGCTGAAGAGGGGCAACCAGATCCGGCGCGTCCGCATGAAGGGCAAGCGCCACGGGAGGCCACTGCAGGGTTCTGAGCAAAGGAATGGCGTAGCTGGGTGACATTTCTCAAAGGTCAGGTCAGACACTGCCTGGAAAGCGCTCCAAAGGTGGGGAGGCATGTGCGCTGGGACCCCAGGGAGGGGCCTTCTGTGTAGTTCAAGACAGAAGGTGTTTGAAAGAGGCACCAGAGTTGATGGTGAGTACGGAGACAAATTGAGGCTGTGGTCTGGAGGCACGGTCAGTGGGACTTGCCGCTGCGTTAGATGCAATGAAAGAGAACTAGAGAGGAAGGCGGGATGACCCTCTTCCCTTGCAGCCATAACCGTGTTGCGTGCCTGCTGCCACTCTGGTCGTGTCCAACTCTTTGCGGCCCTGTGGGCCACACCCCGTGGGCGCCTCTGTCCGCGGGGTTCTCCGGGCAAGGATCCTGGGGTGGGCTGCCATGCCCTCCTCCCACGCATCTTCCCAGGGATCGAAGCCACATCCCTACATCTTCTGTATTGGCAGCGGGTTCTTTTCCACTAGAGCCACCTGGGAAGACCTATAGCAATGCTTAGCCAGACGCAAGGAGCAGAAAGGCTGCCTTCATTCTATGAGAGGAAAAAAAGTCCCAGCAGACAACTAACAGTTCATACATTAGGAGAGAGAAAGAGGAAGCAGATATACAAACAGATTCACAATGTCAGGAAATGGCTCAAATCTGAAAACCAAGAGACAAGGGCAGAAAAATATGAACACACATTACAAACCTACAGTTTCAAATACCCCGTATCGCTCTGAGCATCCCAGTGGGTCTTAAACAGAGCCGTGGAGCTTCAGGCGCTAAAGCCCAGATAATCAGCCGCGTCTTCAAAGGACAGATAGACTTTCATCCACAGCGACATGCTGGAGGCTGAGCGTCGACCCAGAATGATGCCCTAGAAGGAAAGCCTGAGACTCCCCCTGCTGCAGACAAAGGAGCAAATTCAGGAGATGACTTACATGGGAGATGAGCCCAAATACGTCTGAAATGGGAATGCTACGTGGGACCATGTGATTTTTAATGGGAACGAACAGCTTGTACTCATTTTAGCCAAGGAGTAAAAGATGATGATGACGAAGCTGGACCTCTCAGGGTGATGCGCCTCCGTGGACGTTCCTAACCACTGCCGACTGGGTACGTTTACGCTGTACCACACGCCGCACCAAGTGCTCTACCCTCCTGTGTCATCGCTGTCTCACGGAGCCACTCAAGAAATGCAGAACGTGATGAAGAACACGGACGTGGGAGCCTGGAATCAAATCCCAGTGCCGTCCCTTATCAGCCGGGTGAACTTGGCCAGTGGCGTCCTCTCCTCGTGTCTGAAGTTCCCTGTTGATCTGAAAGACAATGGGAGCCACTCCATAGGGTGAGAGGAAGGGGGGATGACCCTTTTCCTTTGCAGCCATAACCATGTTTCATGCCTGCTGAGAGGGTGAGAGGTCAGATATGTGCAGCGCTTAGCACCAGGCCTGGCACAGAGTGATCCTCGATGAGTGGCGACGACTGTGAGCTCCGCCATGGCTTCTGCTGTCACTAAGTCATGTCCGACTCTTTGCGACCGCGTGGACCGCAGCACGCCGGGGTGCTCTGTCCTCCGCTCTCCTGGAGTTGGCTCAGACTCACGTCCACTGGGTCGGTGATGCCATCCCGCCATCTCATCCTCTGCTACCCACTTCTCCTTTTGCCTTCAGCCTTTCCCAGCACCAGGGTCCTCTCCAGCGAGTCAGCTCTTCACATCCCGTGGCCAAAATGGTGCAGCTTCAGCCACAGTCCTTCCAGTGAACAATCAGGGTTGACTTCCTTTAGGAGGGACTGGTTTGATATTCTTGCAGTCCCTGAAGGGGATGAACTACCAGCTTGCCACTCACAGGGAAAGAACTGGACGCTGAGTGATGTGTAAGTCACTTATCTAACATCACACAGTAGAAGCACGAAAAAGCCAGGGTTTGAATCCGCATCTGCCTCCAGATTCAGTGCGCTTAACCACTGTCCTATACCAGACAATTCACGTTGGCCAGCTGTGACAGCTTGTCTCCAAACAGGAGACCCAGTGAACCACACCTGGGAGCAGTCCAGCCCCACAGGGAGTCTGTGCCTGTCCTGTGACGTAATTTAGGAAGGTAGCAGAAGGGATGCCAGTTCCAGATCCTTAAGAGGCTCTGGCAGCTTCTGCTTTCACGCTCCTGGGAGCCCTGAGCTCCCGTGAACTGTCTGATCCACAGCAAGACAACTGTCCCGTGAAGCCATGCTGGAGACAAGGAGCTGACCCATTAGACTGAGTCAGCTCTAATGCCTTGTAGCCGCTCTCAGCAAACCAGAACTTAACCCTGAAATGCCTCAAGGTTAAGAAATCAAAACCTAAGGACCATCAATCACAACCAACTAGGTTTTCTCAAATATGGCAACTGCTTAAGCCTTAACCAATCAAATAATTTCCCTGCTTTCTTTCCACATCCTCTCTACAAATGTCTTGGCCCTAGTTTCGGTGGGTGGAGTACTCTTAACCACTTCTGGTTAGGAAGTGTGGCACTGCCCGATTAGAACAGATTTTTTGCTCAGATACTCTCAGAATGTTTAATATGCCTCAGTTTATCTTTTAACACAAGTAATTTTTTAAGTCTCTATGTTTGGGACTATTTGTTATACAGTAATGGGCTTCCTCGAAGGCTCAGCGGTAAAGAATCTGCCTGTGATGCAGAAAACGTAGGCGACGTGGGTTCAATCCCTGGGTCAGGAAGATCCCCCAGAGGAGTTAATGGCAACCCGCTCCAGCGTTCTCGCCTGAAAAGTCCCATGGACAGAGGCACTTGGGGAGCACAGGCCAAAGAGTTGGGCACAACCGAGTGAACCAGTGAGTGAGTCACACAATAATGTACAACTGAACACCAGTCTAGAAGGAAAAGGCTTACCGGGGGGAAAAAACATGCCAGCCACACAATGCTGAGATCCAGAGTGACCACCACATCCGGAAGCAAGATCCGGAAAGGGTAAGGGCCCGCGGTCCAGGGTCTAAGCACCCGCAGCTCAAGCCCAGCTACTGCCGCTACTAACTACACGAGTTACTCAGTACTGCCCGGACCCGTTCCCTCCCCTGCGTAATATGTCTATCTCACAGTGTGGTACTAGCAACTCAGTGGTATAAGTCCTATTAATGACACTAGAATAGTGTCTGACATAGTTAAGAAAAGGCCACCAAAAATTAGCAACTGCTACTTTTATTATTTTAAAAAAGAGCATAATTATTCCAGATGCCGGTAAATTGACCAATGCGAGGCAGAGATGGATCCCTCGGTTCTCGCCTCTAACTTTCCCAAGAATAACACCGCTTGGTATCATTGTGCTTTGGAAAATGCCAGTGCACAATATTTTAAGAGTTTCACAAGGACAACAAAAATAAATAAAGAAGAGAAGCTTACCACCCATCTCAGTGGCCTCGAAGAATGTTGACATCCAAGCTATTACTGCAAAATAAGATTGTTAGAGAAACGTACAATGGCAATATGTTTTGTTTTGTTTATTTTCCCCAACTGAAAAGTAATTTACAATTCGGACACAAGGTGGTATGTGACTGCTTCCAGGCAAAGAAGTTTAAAACCTATCCCCCTTCATCAGAGCAGAATAATACTTAGCTTTCAGAAAAAACACAGCAAGCAGAGGAACCACAGAGGCAGAGTAGGGTGCATTGCACAGTCTCCATTTGACGAACAAGAAAAGGGAGACGCTGAGTCCTTCTCAGAAATACAGGCAGCGTCTCCCCCTGCATAGCCCAGGGAGCTCACCTCGGTGCTCTGTGAGGACCCAGATGGGTGGGGATGGGGGTAGGGATATCCTCAAGGGAAGGGATATGTGTATACCTAAAGCCGATTCACTTTATCATACAGCAGAAACTAACATGACCCTGTAAAGCAATTATACTCAATTAAAAAAAATACAATTTTTTAAATTAAAAATCCGATTACTGAGTCTAGCATCTCTGAAAACACATAAAGAAAAAAAAAA
>SJYX01013589.1:493085-525739 GCA_006410675.1 Oreotragus oreotragus
GTCTGTATGCACACACCCACTACGTGTAGGCATATTTTGGTGCCTGGACTTATACAAAGAAGAGAGCATATGTCTTATATGTGTTGGTGTTTGCAGCTTGGGTCATCTGCAAAGCATGCCAAGGCAAGTGGGTGCGCCTGTCTAGTTAGCATCACTAAGGAGGGTGTGCCTGGGAGATGGTCCATGCCAGCCACGTGGACATGACGACACCAGCTCAGACACACGATAAACCAGGCGTCTACACGCACAGCATAGCGGGTGGATGAGGCCTCACTGGTGCAGCTTCAATCTCTGTTCTCATAGGTTAATGTATTTTTTTTTAAGGAAGGGATTGAGGACTTCCTTGGTGGCTCAGACGGTAAAGAATCTGCCTGCAGTGCAGTGCAGAGACCTGGGTTCGATCCCTGGGTCAGGAAGATCTCCTGGAGAAGGGCATGGCAACCCACTTCAGTATTCTTGCCTGGAGAATCCCATGAACAGAGGAACCCTATGGGCTACAGTCCATGGGGTGGCAAAGATTCAGACATGACTGGGCGACTAACACTTCCACTTGGTCCAATGGTTAAGAATCTGCCTTGTAATGCAGGAGACACAGGTTCAACCCCTGGTCCAGGAACTAAGATCCCAGATGCCTCAGGGCAACTAAACTCACATGCCACAACAAAGACCCAGCACAGCCCAAATAAATCATGAAAAATTTAAAAAGGAGAGATTTTTAAACCTACTGTGTCTTGCAAGTCTTGCCTACACATCGTTAGAAATGAGATGGTTGGACAGTGTACCTTGGGAACAGAGACAGGAAAATCAGGAGCAAAATCGACTTCTGTAGGTACAAAGGCAGCCGTGGCTATCCCGGTGCTCCAGGGAGGAAGTGGCACTAAGCCAGAAGTGGTTCTTTGCACCAGTGCACATCCTAATCTCCCTCTAGTCCTCCCACTCCAGCTGCCCCAGAGTACAGACAAATATTGCACGTGCAGCATAAAGCTACTGAAGGGAACGCACTGACTCAGAACACTCAGATGGAAAGAACAGACACAGCCCCAACCAATGTTTTCAGGAGTCTTCTGGAGAAGGGCAATGTCTTTCTCTTAAAATAAGGACAGAAGGACTTCCCTGGCAGTTCCGTGGTTAAGACTCTGCACTTTCAGTGCAGGGAGTGCAGGTTCGATCCCTGACTGGGAAGCTAAGATACCACATGCCATGTGTCATGGCCAAAAAAAAAAAAAAAAAGGACTTAAAAGACACTGTATTGAACAAGTACAAGATCAAAACTCAGGGCCGTGAAATGAGCCGATGTCTCAGAAGGCCAGACCTTGTGTGTCTCACTCAGTGCTGTCTGTCCCTAGTGCCTTGCAATTCATGATGATGATGATAGTGATGAAATGTTTATCGAGCATAGTATATGACCAGATTCTGTGCTGAGCACAACACTTGAATTAATGGGCTTAATTCTCACCACACCCCAAGACAGGTCTTCATTATACCCATTTCCTTTTGAGGAAACTGAGGCCTAGACAGATTACACAGCGAGTGAGTAGCAGTTCCCGGCTTAGTTTAGACACTCAATAATGTTCATACCTGGAGACTCCCTGACTTCAGGGGACAAGAACAATACACGGCACTGAGAAAATCCACTCTCACTCAGGAGTCAGCTTTTAGTTACAAAGACCCTCTGTAAATACTCGGTGCAAAAAAAAATTGGAAGGCGGTGAAACCAATGCGTATCCTATATGTTTCATTCTGCACAAATTTGATTACTTCATTGGTCAAGGTAGGCTCATTGTGATCACAGGTGATCCCAGAACCTCGGGAGGATAAAGGTGCGTTTGCTGGGCTCTCTCACACCGTAAGGCTTATATCCTGCTCACGTCACACACCAACGCGTGTCAAAGGCTCTGCTCCACGTGGTTGTTCAAGGGCCTTGAAGCCTAAGAGCCCTCCACTGACTTCTCTGCAGTGCGGAGGCCTCAAGGGTTGTGGGGGCAAAACTGTAGGCACCGTCCATAAATTCAAGTCCTCTTTCGCTAGCAGGCAGAGCACAGTGCCTTGGCCCCGTTTAACTTCGAGGGACTACTATTTACTGTGCAAATAATCATAAAGCAAAAGAAGCAGAGTCTGGTAAACAGCAGCAGTCTCTACCACCACCTGCCCCACCGATCAGCAAATACCAGCCTCAGTCTTCCCTTCACACTTACCTGTCCAGCCCAAGCTCAAGACGGCCAGTGGTGTGCGAGTTCCCCGCTGGCCCAGTGGTGAGGATCCCAGGCTTTCACTGCCATGGCCCAGGTTCAATCCCCGGCTGGGGCCGGGGACTGAGATGCTGCAAACTTTGGGGCACANAAGCTCAAGACGGCCAGTGGTGTGCGAGTTCCCCGCTGGCCCAGTGGTGAGGATCCCAGGCTTTCACTGCCATGGCCCAGGTTCAATCCCCGCTGGGGCCGGGGACTGAGATGCTGCAAACTTTGGGGCACAGCCAAAACAGGAGGGGAAGAAAATATGCTCGTGATGCAGTATGCTCCGAGAGGTCTCCTTGTGGTCCAGTGATCTATGAGCTAAAAAGGGAACTCGGCACCCACTCCTTACCACACACGCCCAGTACACAGTCGTGGCACAGGGACAGGGTGACAGCAAACAAAGTCCTTGCTTGAAAAGAAGTTCCCTCAGTCGCGTCTGCCGTTTTCCGACCCCAGGGCCTGTAGCCTCTGTCCGTGGGATTCTCCAGGCAAGGACGCTAGAGCAGACAGACATTCTCTTCTCCGGGGCATCTTCCCGACCCAGGAACCGAACCCAGGTCTCCTGCGCTGCCGGTGGATGCTTTACCATCTGAGCCACTAGGGCAGCGCTTGACAAGAAAGGGTGAAAATACAAACACCCAGTAATCGTGGCCCACAGCAGGTCTGGACTCCCGAGGGGAGAGCGTTGTGAGGGCCTCAGGTCATGTTCCTTCAGGCGACCTTGACTCTGCTTTCTGGTTGGAACTCCTCTCTGGGTTGCTCTCTGCAGCCTCTGACCCTTCCCTCTTGGAGGGGCTCCCTTTTCCATTATCCATCCCGGCCGTGCCTAAAGTGGATTTGGGGGAGCCTGCACACTTTAGGGGTTGCCATCTTCTGCCTCGTGCTGGTGCAAGGATGCTGGCCTGAAACTTGGCTTTAGGTCTCAATATTCACCAGTTTTTTAAATCCAGGTTCATGGTTTCTTAGCAATTCACCTTCCTGAAAAAGCTGACAGACTTTTGTTCTATATGCTTCTGAAAAGAGCAGGATCCTACAGTCCCAGCCATTCAGTCCTAAAGGAGATCAGTCCTGGGTGCTCACTGGAATGACTGATGCTGAAGCTCAAACTCCAGTACTTTGGCCACCTGATGCGAAGAGCTGACTCATTGGAAATGACCCTGATTCTGGGAAAGATTAGGGGCAGGAGGAGAAGGGGACGACAGAGGATGAGATGGCTGGATGGCATCACCAGCTCGATGGACATGGGTTTGGGTAAACTCAGGGAGTTGGTGATGGACAGGAAGGCCTGGCGAGCTGCGGACCATGGGATCGCAAAGAGTCGGACACGACTGAGCAACTGAACTGAACTGAACTGAACTGCAGTCCCTCCCCCCGACACATACACCGAGCAGCTGCTATGCACTCTGCCTGCCTTTGGTNGCCGAAACAGCACAGTCAGCTCTGAGAGTCGTCTTGAAACTGGTCATCGGCGGTCTGACCAGCGTCATCCTGATTATTTTAAAAACTTTTATTTAGTTTTAGTTGGAGGATCTCTGCTTTACAGTACTGTGTTAGTTCCTGCCATGGATTCTTTTAGGGGTCGTTAAGCTTCAGTTCCAAGGTCAGTTTGTTTCCATTACTTGAGGCCGGTTCTTGGAACTGCGGCAGCTCATGTCAAGCCTACAGCCTGGTCGTCTTGCAGTTCGCCTCTCCACCTGGTGGGAGTTTCCGTATCTCTGAGGCAGTCCGTAGGACCCGGCTCGGAGTGTTGTCTGTGGCCCCTGAGAAGGAGCTGGCAGGCTTGACTGTGCTTGACGACTGTGCGCGTTTATTCGGCCTCCTGTGACGGTGTCCCTTCGTCTCTGCGTTTTCTCACTTCGCTGATCAAACCTATTCTTTGGCTACAGCTTTTCCACAGACCAAAGGCAGGCAGAGTGCATAGCAGCTGCTCGGTGTATGTGTCGGGGGGAGGGACTGCAGTTCAGTTCAGTTCAGTTCAGTTGCTCAGTCGTGTCCGACTCTTTGCGATCCCATGGTCCGCAGCTCGCCAGGCCTTCCTGTCCATCACCAACTCCCTGAGTTTACCCAAACCCATGTCCATCGAGCTGGTGATGCCATCCAGCCATCTCATCCTCTGTCGTCCCCTTCTCCTCCTGCCCCTAATCTTTCCCAGAATCAGGGTCATTTCCAATGAGTCAGCTCTTCGCATCAGGTGGCCAAAGTACTGGAGTTTGAGCTTCAGCATCAGTCATTCCAGTGAGCACCCAGGACTGATCTCCTTTAGGACTGAATGGCTGGGACTGTAGGATCCTGCTCTTTTCAGAAGCATATAGAACAAAAGTCTGTCAGCTTTTTCAGGAAGGTGAATTGCTAAGAAACCATGAACCTGGATTTAAAAAACTGGTGAATATTGAGACCTAAAGCCAAGTTTCAGGCCAGCATCCTTGCACCAGCACGAGGCAGAAGATGGCAACCCCTAAAGTGTGCAGGCTCCCCCAAATCCACTTTAGGCACGGCCGGGATGGATAATGGAAAAGGGAGCCCCTCCAAGAGGGAAGGGTCAGAGGCTGCAGAGAGCAACCCAGAGAGGAGTTCCAACCAGAAAGCAGAGTCAAGGTCGCCTGAAGGAACATGACCTGAGGCCCTCACAACGCTCTCCCCTCGGGAGTCCAGACCTGCTGTGGGCCACGATTACTGGGTGTTTGTATTTTCACCCTTTCTTGTCAAGCGCTGCCCTAGTGGCTCAGATGGTAAAGCATCCACCGGCAGCGCAGGAGACCTGGGTTCGGTTCCTGGGTCGGGAAGATGCCCCGGAGAAGAGAATGTCTGTCTGCTCTAGCGTCCTTGCCTGGAGAATCCCACGGACAGAGGCTACAGGCCCTGGGGTCGGAAAACGGCAGACGCGACTGAGGGAACTTCTTTTCAAGCAAGGACTTTGTTTGCTGTCACCCTGTCCCTGTGCCACGACTGTGTACTGGGCGTGTGTGGTAAGGAGTGGGTGCCGAGTTCCCTTTTTAGCTCATAGATCACTGGACCACAAGGAGACCTCTCGGAGCATACTGCATCACGAGCATATTTTCTTCCCCTCCTGTTTTGGCTGTGCCCCAAAGTTTGCAGCATCTCAGTCCCCGGCCCCAGCGGGGATTGAACCTGGGCCATGGCAGTGAAAGCCTGGGATCCTCACCACTGGGCCAGCGGGGAACTCGCACACCACTGGCCGTCTTGAGCTTTGGGCTGGACAGGTAAGTGTGAAGGGAAGACTGAAGCTGGTATTTGCTGATCGGTGGGGCAGGTGGTGGTAGAGACTGGTGCTGTTTACCAGACTCTGCTTCTTTTGCTTTATGATTATTTGCACAGTAAATAGTAGTCCCTTGAAGTTAAACGGGGCCAAGCACTGTGCTCTGCCTGCTAGCGAAAGAGGACTTGAATTTATGGACGGTGCCTACAGTTTTGCCCCCACAACCCTTGAGGCCTCCGCACTGCAGAGAAGTCAGTGGAGGGCTCTTAGGCTTCAAGGCCCTTGAACAACCACGTGGAGCAGAGCCTTTGACACGCGTTGGTGTGTGACGTGAGCAGGATATAAGCCTTACGGTGTGAGAGAGCCCAGCAAACGCACCTTTATCCTCCCGAGGTTCTGGGATCACCTGTGATCACAATGAGCCTACCTTGACCAATGAAGTAATCAAATTTGTGCAGAATGAAACATATAGGATACGCATTGGTTTCACCGCCTTCCAATTTTTTTTTGCACCGAGTATTTACAGAGGGTCTTTGTAACTAAAAGCTGACTCCTGAGTGAGAGTGGATTTTCTCAGTGCCGTGTATTGTTCTTGTCCCCTGAAGTCAGGGAGTCTCCAGGTATGAACATTATTGAGTGTCTAAACTAAGCCGGGAACTGCTACTCACTCGCTGTGTAATCTGTCTAGGCCTCAGTTTCCTCAAAAGGAAATGGGTATAATGAAGACCTGTCTTGGGGTGTGGTGAGAATTAAGCCCATTAATTCAAGTGTTGTGCTCAGCACAGAATCTGGTCATATACTATGCTCGATAAACATTTCATCACTATCATCATCATCATGAATTGCAAGGCACTAGGGACAGACAGCACTGAGTGAGACACACAAGGTCTGGCCTTCTGAGACATCGGCTCATTTCACGGCCCTGAGTTTTGATCTTGTACTTGTTCAATACAGTGTCTTTTAAGTTTTTTTTTTTTTTTTTGGCCATGACACATGGCATGTGGTATCTTAGCTTCCCAGTCAGGGATCGAACCTGCACTCCCTGCACTGAAAGTGCAGAGTCTTAACCACGGAACTGCCAGGGAAGTCCTTCTGTCCTTATTTTAAGAGAAAGACATTGCCCTTCTCCAGAAGACTCCTGAAAACATTGGTTGGGGCTGTGTCTGTTCTTTCCATCTGAGTGTTCTGAGTCAGTGCGTTCCCTTCAGTAGCTTTATGCTGCACGTGCAATATTTGTCTGTACTCTGGGGCAGCTGGAGTGGGAGGACTAGAGGGAGATTAGGATGTGCACTGGTGCAAAGAACCACTTCTGGCTTAGTGCCACTTCCTCCCTGGAGCACCGGGATAGCCACGGCTGCCTTTGTACCTACAGAAGTCGATTTTGCTCCTGATTTTCCTGTCTCTGTTCCCAAGGTACACTGTCCAACCATCTCATTTCTAACGATGTGTAGGCAAGACTTGCAAGACACAGTAGGTTTAAAAATCTCTCCTTTTTAAATTTTTCATGATTTATTTGGGCTGTGCTGGGTCTTTGTTGTGGCATGTGAGTTTAGTTGCCCTGAGGCATCTGGGATCTTAGTTCCTGGACCAGGGGTTGAACCTGTGTCTCCTGCATTACAAGGCAGATTCTTAACCATTGGACCAAGTGGAAGTGTTAGTCGCCCAGTCATGTCTGAATCTTTGCCACCCCATGGACTGTAGCCCATAGGGTTCCTCTGTTCATGGGATTCTCCAGGCAAGAATACTGAAGTGGGTTGCCATGCCCTTCTCCAGGAGATCTTCCTGACCCAGGGATCGAACCCAGGTCTCTGCACTGCATTGCAGGCAGATTCTTTACCGTCTGAGCCACCAAGGAAGTCCTCAATCCCTTCCTTAAAAAAAAATACATTAACCTATGAGAACAGAGATTGAAGCTGCACCAGTGAGGCCTCATCCACCCGCTATGCTGTGCGTGTAGACGCCTGGTTTATCGTGTGTCTGAGCTGGTGTCGTCATGTCCACGTGGCTGGCATGGACCATCTCCCAGGCACACCCTCCTTAGTGATGCTAACTAGACAGGCGCACCCACTTGCCTTGGCATGCTTTGCAGATGACCCAAGCTGCAAACACCAACACATATAAGACATATGCTCTCTTCTTTGTATAAGTCCAGGCACCAAAATATGCCTACACGTAGTGGGTGTGTGCATACAGACGCAAGTGTGTTCTTTTCTGCCCGGGAGAAATGTGCTTCTGTGAGGTTCCATCCACTCCCACACGGCGCCTCCACGGCTGGCACTTCTCCTAATTATTCCATCCACTCCCTCCCCATGGACCCTTGGTGTGTATATTTTGGCACATTCGCTTGATTCCTCCTCCTTTTTCTCTTCCTCGTTCTCTGCCTGCCTCCCTCCCACTTCCTCCTCTCCACGACTCTTTAGAAAATTTGTTAAACTATACACTCTTTATTATTAATGTACGTGTATGAAAAATTCTTCCCAGTTACAAAAGTGCATGGTTATAAAATCATCTCCATACAAAGGTTGGCATCGTCCCACTCCCCGCCCCGCCCTAACCCTCCCACCCCCAGACCGTAGCCCTCTGCCATCGAGAGAGCTCTGNATTAATGTACGTGTATGAAAAATTCTTCCCAGTTACAAAAGTGCATGGTTATAAAATCATCTCCATACAAAGGTTGGCATCGTCCCACTCCCCGCCCCGCCCTAACCCTCCCACCCCCAGACCGTAGCCCTCTGCCATCGAGAGAGCTCTGTGGGTCCAGAACTCTCCAGCCAGTGTGCTGCGGCAAACTCGAGGGTGCTCGGCAAGGGACCTTGCAGCCTGCCTCTTCTCCTCCCCTGCTGCCTCCTTCTGGAGCTGGGGAGAGCAGATGAGCTCCTCCAGCTTTGGGAAGATGTTCTTTGGAGGAATGGACAAGCATGTCTCCCGGTACCGTTTCAGAGCTGGAACCGATGTCAGAGTGATACAGGCAAAGACATCTCTAGGGAGAACGGGGCCCTAGGTCTCCCCTGATGGAGAAGCAGCTGTCCTGGTCTGTTCACATTCCATACACCAAGTTGCTCAAAAGGAGCCGGTAAACTATAGCAACGTGCGCTGTGCTCAGTCACTCAGTCGTGTCCAGCTCTTTGCGACCCCCCTGGTCACAGGGCCCAGCTCACCAGGCTCCTCTGTCTGTGGGATTTCTCAGGCAAGGAGACTGGAGTGGGTTGCCATTTCATTCTCCAGGGGATCTTCCCCACCCAGGGATCAAACCTGTGTCTCCTGCATCAGCAGGTGGATTCTTTATCACCGAGCCCCCTGGGAAGCCCCTAGCAGCCTAGGGGACCTTCATCGACAAGGGTTTCCTGGGAATCCCTGTGGGGATGGAGACACAGATGAGGGTTTTTCGTCGGGTGTGCACGGAAGTGGTGTCTTTTCTAAAGAGCAATTTTCTTGGCCCGGACCTTGACCGTCGTAGCCCTGTTGGGTAGCTAAGCTTTGCTATCCTCAGGCTCGGCATGCCCTTATTTTCTGTGATAAGGACAGCTCTCTGAGGGGTAGGGAGGCAGGCAGGATGCCATTAGGCTGCCTAAGTTACGTACTCATCTCTCCTGTGTTTTCTGAGCGGCTATTCCTACCCCTAGCCTGAGGGATTCCACCTTACTGTAGTAAGCTGTACAGTAAACGGGCTGCTGAGTAGGCCACATCAGGAAACTGAACTCAGGCTCCAGAGCGACGGGAGCCGTTTCAGGAGACCCAGCAACCACAGAACCCCACACACAGACACATGGACTCAGAGATACCCCAAGGCTCACACGTTAACCAGCCTGGACGAAACTGAGTGAAGCCTGGAGGAGCCACACCGTGGACCCTTGGTCATCAGGGCTGTGGGAACGATACCAACCAGGGCTGCTAGATTATTCCCAGAAGCTTCCTCTAGAGGCTTGCTTTGAGAGCCTGTTCAAGACAATGGTGGTGAGGGGCAAGGGAGAAGCAGGGGATTCCACGGCCATAGGGAAGTTAACTGCTTTTTACATTGCGGTTTATTAACTGGGGACCTTTTAGTAGCTGGAGAAGCATTTATTCTTTAAAAGGCTGTATCCTATTCAGAAAGGTTTGCCGTCAATGGGGACTAAAGAGTATTATTAGAGAGAACATTTGATCTCAAGGGTTGGCTTGTTTGGTCTAGTCCTATGCTAAAAAAAAAAAAAAATCCTGTCTTAAAATATGTTAACTATATTTCAGCAAACCAGAGTCTCTAAGACATTATGATAGATGCATATGGTGCCCCGCTGTGGGAGGTTTAACTGTGTTAGGACTGTTATTTCTAACAGTTTTCCCTCAAATACTCTTTTTATTGTTGGCTGGACTCGCAGAGAGGGACCCTGGTCTGCTGGCCCCTGGACACAGCGGAAGAGGGTGGGGGCGGTCCTGCTCCCATCGTCAAGGAGCAGAGTTCTGGCCTAGACGTTGTACGTGAGACGCAGAAGAGACAAGGGTCAGGCACCCCAGTTCCAGCAAAGTGTCGGGCACTCTTGGTTGATGAGCTCAGGCAAGCAGGAGTCGGGGAAGACTTCTTGGAAGATGCTCTGTCATTCTCCATTCCTTTGAGGCCTGCCAGGGGGATGGGTGAGGCGAGTTTACTGGAGCCGAGGGCACAGTAGAAAGTCCCCAATTTAATCTCATCTCTGTCCATCTTGCCAGCTTATGGGCATGGGTCCTAGAGGGGACCCCTATCCTGCAGAGGGGACTGCTTCCTGTTGCCGTTGTATCTCTTGCAACACAGACAGAAAGGCGTAGGCAGGAGGGGGGAACACAGCTTTCTCTCCCGTTTCCCAGAGGTCTTCTCTTTTGCATGACTGCTACCACGGCCGCCAGCTCTGATGTGTCGTTGGCACTTTGCAAGTCAGGTGTCTCCTATGATTTGACCTGGTGTGAAAGGCGTAGGCAGGGTGGGGGAACACAGCTTTCTCTCCCGTTTCCCAGAGGTCTTCTCTTTTGCATGACTGCTACCACGGCCGCCAGCTCTGATGTGTCGTTGGCACTTTGCAAGTCAGGTGTCTCCTATGATTTGACCTGGTGTGAAAGGCGTAGGCAGGGTGGGGGAACACAGCTTTCTCTCCCGTTTCCCAGAGGTCTTCTCTTTTGCATGACTGCTACCACGGCCGCCAGCTCTGATGTGTCGTTGGCACTTTGCAAGTCAGGTGTCTCCTATGATTTGACCTGGTGTGAAAGGCGTAGGCAGGGTGGGGGAACACAGCTTTCTCTCCCGTTTCCCAGAGGTCTTCTCTTTTGCATGACTGCTACCACGGCCGCCAGCTCTGATGTGTCGTTGGCACTTTGCAAGTCAGGTGTCTCCTATGATTTGACCTGGTGCGAGTACCTCTAACCTGCAGGATGTCACTGCCCTTTATTTAGCCAATTGACAGATCTACGGAGGACCTCGAAGGCTGGCTGTGAATTCAAGGGCCCCCCTGCCGAGCCCCCTCAGGCATTTTCTTTCTCAAGCATCCGGGAAAGCCCTGAAAAGTGGACTGAGATGGAGATGAGTTGCCACCCTGCCACGCAGACAAGTCGTTCCTGCTCTGGAGTCTATTTTTCCACCTGTAAAATAGGTGCAAGGATGTTTGTGGGTTGCCTCCCACCCAGGGTCGTGAAAAGTCAAGGAGAATGATACCAAAGCACTTCACAAACTGTCCCGCGCTGAACAAATACGGGAAAGCTCATGATCATGACGATGAGACCGGCGACGAGGGGACCGACGACGACGAAGATGAAGTTGCTAACTGTGCTTTGCACGTGATCCCTTGAGTTTTGACTGACCGGGCTGACCGGTTAGACAGGGCGCCCTGAGTGGAGCTGCCTAGCCCCTTCCTTCTAGAGTAACCTGGGGTAAGAGACTCAACCCGCTCCAATTGAATCTTCTGTAAAATGGGAATAATAACACTCACTAGGCAGTGTTGCTGGGAGAATTGAAATCAATGAGTCGACAGACTTACAAGCACCCCAGGAGAGTGCCAGGTCCTTTCCGGGAGCTTCATCCAATCGGAATTTGAACTTAGAGAAGGTTAGAGGACATTGTGATGGCGTTTTACTGGGGTTTTATTTTGCTTGTTAAGTAGCATATGAGTTAACCTGTCTGAACCTTGGTTTCTTCATCTGTAGAATGGGCAGGATGACGTTTGCCTCAGCAGACTGTTGTGTGTGTGAATGGGAATTGTCTCTAGAGAGCCTTTCACTGTGCCTGACTCCGGCAGGTGCTGGGCAGTGAACAGCTCTCTCATCCTCTTGCTGAAACGGGCCTGTGGCTTCGAAGGAGGCTGGGACCCTCCTGCGGTCACGACTGTGGCGGCCGTCTCCAGTAGGCCTCGGGATCACGCTGCAGGGCTGCACCGCGGGGCGCACTGTCCTGGAGGGACCCCTTGGTGTGGGCACAGGGAGAGTCACAGGGTAAAGAGTCCTAGGGCGCCAGGACTCCTGCCTCCCTCTTCGGAAGCCCACGCTCGAGTGCCAGGCAGGAGGTGGGGGAGGGGAAGGGTGCTGCAGGGGGTCACTGCCTGGACCTGCCTGTCCGCGGTGACAGCTGGCCACGTAGGATGGGGCAAGGGTCAGCGGGAGGGGGTCTCACCTGGTGGCCAAGAGCGTCGGGGGGAAAGTTCTGGTCCCGTCCTGCTCCCGCTCTGTCTGATCGCTGTCATTGTCCACACACCATGCGTGTCGTCGGCCGGTGTCTGCCCTCCTCTGTCTACGGACAAAGCAGACGTTCCTTCTGATGAGGCACTTCACACATCGCCTCCACTCTTGAATGCTCTCGGATTTTCTCAACAGTAGAGGAGCCGTCCTCCAGGCCTCCATCACTCGACGTGCTGCCAAAATGCCTCGAAGGAAAGAGTTTCGGCTTCTCGCTCCTCTGTTGGAGGTCAGGGCCTTGGGGGCCGGGGTGGAGGTCCGATCCAGCTGGCAGCCCCAGTTCCTAGCACAGCGCCTGGCTCCCCCGAGACGTGCACACAAAGATGGCTTTGTGACCCTGCCTGAGCCGCGATGGAGGTGACCGGGACCCGCGGGAGCCACAGCGGGCGGCTGGGGAAGGTGTCTGGCGGGCAGCCGGCCGTGGCGGTGGGCGGCATGGAGCGGTGGTGGACGGCATGGAGGGGCGCCGGGCGCCTGCGTCAGATCTCCTCCTCCTCGCTGGCCTTGCTCCAGCGGTGGCAGCAGTTTGCAGTGATGCCCAGGAGGAAGTTGGTGGCCACGGACGCGATGGAGACCACGAAACCCACGAAGGCGATGAATAGGTAATCGTCCAGGGTCAGGGTCAGGTGGCAGGCCTTGAAGCTCTCCTCCGTGAGCGAGAAGAGCGGGGCGCCCTCGACTTCCGGGGGCCCTCGGCACTCAGCCAGCTGAGAGTCTGCAACATAGAGACGGGGTGGGGCGGGGGTTGAGACCCTGGAAGGGAGGGCGGGACGGGAGGGTCCCCCACCCCGTCCAGGCTGAGCTGGGATTTTACTGAGTTCCTTCTGCTGCCTCAAGTTTCACTCACCTTCTTTAGCGCCCTCAACCCTCAGGGCAAGGATTTTTCGACCTACTGAATATCTCTGTAGAGGTGGCGATGACTGCTTGGAGACTTGAGTAATTTGCCTCAAGTCCAGTGTCCCTGCTAGAGGCAGCCCTGAGGCTTGGGGGGACTTCAACACTATCCACCTCTCACAGTAACCTCCCAACCTGCCTCCAGGCTTCTGCCCTCCAACCATCTCCATGCTGAGATGGTCCTTTTAAACGTGAAGCCCTACCTAGAGACTGCCAACCCGAGGGCAGTCTAAGTTAAACAGAGAAAGAGAAATATTATATGACATCACAGAACCTTAAAAAAAAACAGACTTACGAATGAACTTACAAACCAGAAACAGACTCACAGACGTAGAGAATGGATTGATGGTGACCCCGGGGGTGCATGGCGTGGGGAGGAGAAGTCAGGGAGCTTGAGAAAGGGTCAGTCGCTCAGTTGTGTCCGGCTCTTTGCAACCCCATGGACTGTAGCCCGCCAGGTGTCTCTGCTCTTGAGATTTTCACCCAAGCAAGAATACAGGCGTGGAGAAACCATTCCCTTCTCCAGGGGGATCTTCCCGGCCCGGGGATTGAACCCGGGTCTCCTAACATGCATAATATAGTACGTCAAGTATACGTCAATACAAAGGAAAGAAAAACACGAGTGAAGCCTGCCAGGTCACTGTCTGCTTGAAACCCGCCCCGGCTTCCTCTTCCCACAAGGACCGTCCCTTCTCCTCTCCTCCTGGTTTGCTCTGCTCCATCCAAGTTCACTTCTGCCTTCTCCCGAGTTTGTCCCTTTTCAGCATGAGGAGGCTTTGCATTCGTCCCCTTGTCCGCTCGGGAGGGGGTTCTTCCTTCCCCGATCTCTGCATAGCTCCGTCTCTCACTTCCTCTGGGACTTTGCTCAAATATCAGCTTATCCGTGAGGACTTCCTTTATGATTCTATATAAAGTAGCAACCCCACTTCACCTTCCTCTGAGCATCCTCTATCTTAGCTGCTTTGCTTATTATTATTATTTTTTCCAGTGTACGAAACCTGTATGCAGGTCAGGAAGCAACAGTTAGAACTGGACATGGAACAACAGACTGGTTCCAAATAGGAAAAGGAGTACGTCAAGGCTGTATGTCACCCTGCTTATTTAACTTATATGCAGAGTACATCATGAGAAATGCTGGGCTGGAAGAAGCACAAGCTGGAATCAAGATTCCCAGGAGAAATATCAATAACCTCAGATATGCTGATGACACCACCCTTATGGCAGAAAGTGAAGAGGAACTCAAAAGCCTCTTGATGAAAGTGAAAGTGGAGAGTGAAAAAGTTGGCTTAAAGCTCAACATCCAGAAAACAAAGATCATGGCCTCTGGTCCCATCACTTTATGGGAAATAGATGGGGAAACAGTGGAAACAGTGTCAGACTTTATGTTTTTGAACTCCAAAATCACTGCAGATGGTGACTGCAGCCATGAAATTAAAAGACGCNAGCCTCTTGATGAAAGTGAAAGTGGAGAGTGAAAAAGTTGGCTTGAAGCTCAACATTCAGAAAACGAAGATTATGGCATCCGGTCCCGTCACTTCCTGGCAAATAGATGGGGAAACAGTGGAAACAGTGTCAGACTTTATTTTTTGGGGGATCCAAAATCAATGCAGATGGTGACTGCAGCCATGAAATTAAAAGACGCTTACTCCTTGGAAGCAACGTTCTGACCAACCTAGAAAGCATATTGAAAAGCAGAGACATTACTTTGCCAACAAAGGTCCGTCTAGTCAAGGCTATGGTTTTTCCAGTGGTCATGTATGGATGTGAAAGTTGGACTGTGAAGAAAGCTGAGCGCCGAAGAATTGATGCTTTTGAACTGTGGTGTTGGAGAAGACTCTTGAGAGTCCCTTGGACTGCAAGGAGATCCAACCAGTCCATACTAAAGGAGATAAGCCCTGGGATTTCTTTGGAAGGAATGATGCTAAAGCTGAAAGTCCAGTACTTTGGCCACCTCATGTGAAGAGTTGACTCATTGGAAAAGACTCCGATGCTGGGAGGGATTGGGGGCAGGAGGAGAAGGGGACGACCAAGGATGAGATGGCTGGATGGCATCACGGACTCGATGGATGTGAGTCTGAGTGAACTTCAGGAGTTGGTGATGGACAGGGAGGCTTTGGACAGGGGTTGCAAAGAGTTGGACTCGACTGAGTGACTGAACTGAACTGAACTGAAGTTAAATAAGATGAGTGCTCTCAAGGCAGAAATGACTGGAGAAACAATGAGGCTGATGCCATGGTAACAGAATAAGAGCTCTGAACTAGAGGACAGGATGGGGGTGGGTCCCCTGTGAGTCCTGGTTCCCCCTGTAACCCGCTGGGTAACCTCAGCCAACCCACTCAACCTCTCTGAGCTTCCTGGTTTCCTTTCTGAAGTGGGGGAAATTGTCCCCATGCTGCCATCTCTCCAGATTGCATTCCAGGAGATAATAGGGAAAGTACTTTATAAATTGTCAAGGGCTCTTCATAAGCCAGAGGTAATTGCTGTGCAGATAAGAGCTTTGATTGAAGTGTCCATAATATCCTAATATTAATAACAATAATAGCTTTTCTTCCTTTTACTGAACCATTACTTTGTGCCCACCACTGTGCTTAGTGCTTCACATGAATTATGATATGTAATTCTAATTATAGTCCTATAAAGTGGGCAGTAATATTAGCACACCTGTTTTGCAGGCCAGGAAACTGAGGCTCGGAGCCATAAGATAATTTGAAGCTAATGCTGAGAGTCACACTGCTAGTGAAGTAGGATTTAAACTGGGCTCTGGAGGACTTCAAAAGCTTGTGAACCTCAGCTCCCTCTTTTTGAGGGAAAATGGGTCCTGAGAGAAAGTGGTGCAAGCCATCAATTACAGATGATGAAAACATCTGTAAGAAGGAAGCATTCGGCCCTAGGTCACCCAGAGCCAGTGGCTCAGACAGGATTTGAACTCAATTCTTGCCTCTTCTGCTATTAAGTTAAAATCTGCTCTTTTGCCCCTGCTGGCCCAGGATAATATCTCTTTTCTCATATCATTTAAAAATTAAGGGCAGACTGGCAAAGAGAAATTGACAACCAAGTATACAATGTGTGATTTTTTTTTTTTTAACCACATGACTTGCAGGATTCTAGTTCCCTGACCAGGGATAGAACCTGTGCCCCTGCAGTGGAAGTGCATAGTCAACCACTGGACCACCAGGGAGTCCCATGTGTGATTAAAAAATTTTTTAAATTTCATTTAATTTTATATTGGAGTATAGTTGATTGTCAATGTTGTGTTAGTTTCAGGCATATAGCAAAGTGATTCAGTTATGCATATACTTATATCTATTCTTTTTCAAATTCATTTCCCATTTAGGTTATTACAGAATGTTGAGCAGAATTTGGAATTAAAGAAAATCACAAAAATGCAAATTTTATTTTAAACAATATTATTTTATGAATATTACTTTTTAAGGTGTACGGTAGGAATACTGTTATGTGGGAGAGGTTCTTCATTTTTCTGAGATACATCACAAAGTGTTAGAGATAAAGTGGTCTTTTGTTTGCAGTCTACACTCACATAATTCAGGGGGAAAAGCAGAAACAGAGAGAAGCAAATGTGAAAGGATATTAACAGTTGGTGAATGGACAAAAGGCATATTAATGTGTTAATTGTATTATTCTTACAATTTTTCTGTAGTTTGAAAATTTTTAATTAAAATATAGCAGTGGAGGGAAATAATTCAAGGGGTGGAGGGAGCATCATCATTTGCTGAATGCCTTTTGTGGGCCTGGCACTGGCATGGGCTATCTCACTTGTTTCTCACAGCCTGTCTATGAAATAGCTATTCTTATCCCCATTTAGCAAACAACCCAACAAAGCTCAGAGAAGTTGAGTGACCTCCCCAAGGTGACACAGCAGGTGAATGGTGAGCCACAGGTCTGCATGAAGCCTTTGAAGCATTTAGCTAGACCCAACATGATGGGCATTCACAGGGAAGTTACTTTTCATATCCCAACAGGAACCTAAGGCTCAGGAAAACACTCTACACTGTTCAGCAGAGTCCTCAATCAGAAGCAAGAAAATAGGAACTCCAAGTATCGAAAGCCTCATTCACTGACCAAAGTCCCCACAGGAAGGAGAGTTCTGGAAAAATAAATGTTGACATTTGACACCACAGAGCACCAATTTAAAAAGGCACTTTAAACCAAAATTGACTTCAGAAAAATCAATATTGAAAAATCAGACTTGGATTCTGATGAAATATCATTCTCTTGATGTTTATTGACTTGGGTAAATGTTGGCATTCTACAGCTCAGAATTAAAATAATGGAATTTTAGAGCTAGACAAGAGTTCAGGGAGCATCCTGTTATCTGCTAATATCTCTTTTTAGACTCTGCTTAACTGGACAATATTTTTATTATGTTTAATTACCCCATTTTAAACTGTATTTACTGTTGTAAATCTTCCCCAAATCTTGGTTCCACAGGCACACGTTCTAATAAATATTTTACTTTCCAAAAAGAGAGCCAGGATAGGCTTAAACTGAAGACATCACTTCGCAGAGGAGGAGTCTGGCCTGGGAGTGAGTGGAATGAGGTCAGAGCTGGGAGTGGAGCTGAGGTTGGAAGGCCGGGCACTCACCCCTGAGCCACACTTCCTCCCCTGTCCATTTGTCTTCTGAATTCCATCAGGCAGGTCACACATAAGGGAGTGAGGAATGGTTAGCAATGGTTTATTCACCAGAACATCATCGGGAGGTGGGAACCATGTCAGCTGGATTTCAACTAGGGAAAGAGAGAGAGGGAGGGAGGAGAAGGAGAGAGAGAAAGAAGAGAGGGAGGGAGGGAGAAGTTCTTTTCTTTGAATGGAAGCGTCTTTTGTCATGGTTCTAGGATAAGATGCAAAACAGGCCATTAAATTAGAGATACTATTGTTTCATTCTAACATGCTTTCATCTGCTTAATTAAATACTGCACACAAACCCCAACTATTGTGATCAAACAATCCCCACAAAGTCAAGATTACAAAGAGGGCACAAGAGCAGTAATTATGTTGAGTCTGGCTCCCCTTCTGAGGGCCCCTGTTATTAAGCCATTTAGAGGGAGCTTATGGAGCAAAGGTGGATGACTTTCTCGAGACTGAGGCCAGAGAACTGGGGTCACAGGATCAGTTCGCCCCAAGGCCTGACTGCAGTGGGGACAAGGTCTCTGACATGAATAAAAAACACATTTCTGAATGATGACAAGAACTTTTCAGGAACACTTTGTATATCCCAGGCATGGGGCTAATTAAGGCTTTTATGTACTTTTTTTTTCCTTTTAGTCCTCATAGACAACCCACTGGGATGGATATCATCCCATTTCATAGGTGAGGAAACCAAGGCTCAAACCACTCAAGGTCATACAGTCTGTAGCTAGTGAAGCCAAACTGGACCCAAGTCTCTCTGGCTGTAAGTCTAGGTCTCACAGGGAGATCAATACCTCAGGGAGGCAGTCCAGCACCTCTTAGCCTCTCCCCTTCCAACCCAGCACTTGGCCTGCAGGCTCATGGTTTGCTAAGTGTGTTCAGCCCTTAAATGCCTTCTCTCCCTTGTGAGGCTGGTCTCTCAGCCTGGACTCCCAACCAAGCCCTCACCCAGGAACCTACACAGGGACCCCCATGAGTGATGCTGCTTCCCCGCCAAGCCTACCCCCAGTATGATGTGGGTGCTCAGTTTCCTGAAACTTCTTTGGATAGCAGATGATCTGGGTCTCCCATATGCACCAGAAGTGAGGATATCAAAGTGATCTGATCAGAGAATGAAGGCCAAAGAAATCCATTTGGGAACCGGGGGTATCTAATTGTGCATGTAGACCAAAGAATCCCTCTCCCTTATCTCTCCTCCTGCTGAATCTTGGTATTTTGCATGAACCACAGCAGTGCGTAAGGTACATGCTTTCAGCAAACACAGGGATGTAACTATGAAATCAGAGAACTTAGAGGGCCATGGGGCCGCAAAGCAAGCCGTGTCCCCAGCTCTCCCCAAACTTTATTCGAACCCCCTCCTCCAGGCATCCTTAGCCTCTCAATAGAACCTCTCACACTGCCTTTTACTTCCCTGCGCTCGGCCCCACCCCACCCTCTGCACTCTCACCTTCTTCAGGGTGCGACCTGGGTCTTGCTTACCTTGGTTCCCTTGGGACCTAGCCCAGAGCTGTGGCCCTACGTGTGCTTGGTTTTCAGCATAATTTAGTATTAACACACACAAACACGCACATGCCTGACAGAAATTTGTGGCCAATCATCATAAAGAGAGTTATAGTGCGGAGCTGGGAAGATATTTAAATGCTGCACAGCACCTCCTGATGCTTCTAGGTTTTGGTGGTACCTGGGGGAGCCTGACATGCTTGTGTGTGAAGTGAAATACCCTGTCAGAGTGACTGTGATTTGCAGCTCCGTCTTGTGAGAGCAGAGAAATTGAAAAATGCCTAACACAGAAACTATTTTTTTAAATATGTGAATATGCTTGGTCATTTGTTTATTCTTTTAGCCACTATGTCAAGGATCAATTTTTAAAATTTTAGTTGTGTGGTAAAGGTCAACATACACATTATCATATAGTAATTTTTTGTGAAATTTTAGAAAGTACACTTTTTTCACAATTTTCAGTGATTTCTCAGGATTATTGTTTAACAATGTTGTTACTTCCTGAATAAAAGGCTTGGAAGAATTAGAATTGTTCTATAAAAGACTAAAAGACTTAAGCAGCATCTTCCATAAATGTAATCTGTGGCTAAGTTGGCTAGGAAGACATCTATAATGTGACCCTTGGTATTTATCACTTCCTTTCCAAAGCTTAAAATCATATAAGTAAGTAAGTAAGTAAAGTCACTCAGTCGTGTCCGACTCTTTGTGACCCCGTGGACTGCAGCCCACCAAACTCCTCCGTCCATGGGATTCTCCAAGCAAGAATACTGGAGTGGGTTGCCATTTCCTTCTCCAGGGGATCTTCCCGACCCAGGGATCGAACCCAGGTCTCCCGCATTGGAGGCAGACGCTTTAACCTCTGAGCCACCAGGGAAGTCCTAAAATCATATAGAGTGGCAAAAAAAAAAAAACAAAAAACAGAAGAGGCAAATCAGAAGCTAGTTTTAAAATATGGGAACATGAGATGGTTAGATAGCATCACCGACTCAATGGGCACGAATTTGAGCAGACTCTGGGAGATAGTGGAGGACAGAAGAGCCTGGTATGCTGCAGTCCATGGGGTCGCAAAGAGTCAGACGTAACATAGCAACTGAACCACAACATTCATGTATCAGTAACTCACTTATCCGTAGGGCATGAGCCTAGCACCTCAGTTCTTCAGAACCCAGCCTGGAATCTATTAACATCTGCAGGTCTCTTAAAAGCTAGAAAATAAGACTTTTGTTAGACTCATTCAGTTTATGAACAGGAACTCTGCTTAGGGCTTCACTCCATGCCTACTTATATTTGTTTCGTGCACTGTTCTCTCCAGCAAGTTATATTTGGTTTCTAGTCTACAGCAAATCAACCTGTTGAGAGTGGATGACAGGTTGATGGAGGTGGGGAACTGGCAGCAAAAAGTGACAGCTTACCTCCTGACTCAGAGGGTGAGAGCGGGAAACATGTCAGAGAAGGACGAATGGACTGAAAAACACGGGGGAAATGAAGTTGTAGGGCAGAGTTACACTCACCTCCCATGTCTTCCGGAAGGAGGGCAGCTTCCTGCTCTCCTGGCAGGTTCATGCGTGATTTCATAATCACATGTTGGATTTGGTAAGTGACATAGCCTTTCTGAGCCTCCGTTTCCTTAGCTGTAAAGTGGAAATCGTCATTTATTGGGTTCCTGTGTGTTCTTCGCTCTTTACCTGTGCAGTTTATTCAGTTCTCACAGCTGATCATGAAGTGTGCACCGTTTATTAACGCCGAGACATGAAAGCACGGATGTAAAGCTGCCCAAGCCCACAGAGCCTGGAAATGGCAGAACCAGATCTCAAGCCAGGCAGCCAGGCTCCGTGTCACATTCATGTCCAGGCTGGTTTTCTGGGAGCAGTAATCATGCATCCCTCACAGAGCTGTGTAGAGGGTTAGCTTAAACCTACATGATGGTGCCTAGTTTTCACACACATGTCGAGTGGTCTGAATAAGGGATTCAGGCTGTGTACCACACCAGTTGTTTAGGAGAGCAGGGATCAACAGTGATCATACCTGGAGGGTGAGGCTGGAGGCAAGGGGAGAGGGTCAGTTCAGTCGCTCAGTCGTGTCTGACTCTGTGACCCCATGAACCACAGCATGCCAGGCTTCCCTGTCCATCACAAACTCCCGAAGCTTACTTAAACTCATGTCCATCAAGTCAGTGATGCCATCCAACCATCTCATCCTCTGTCGTCCCCTTCTTCTCCCGCCTTCAATCTTACCCAGCATCAGGGTCTTTTCTAGTGAGTCAGTTCTTCGCATTAAGTGGCCAAAGTATTGGAGTTTCACCTTCAGCATCAGTCCTTCCATTGAATATTCAGGATTGATTTCCTTCAGGATTGACTGGTTGTATCTCCTTGCAATCCAAGAGACTCTCAAGAGTCTTCTCCAACACCACAGTTCAAAAGCATCAAATCTTCAGCGCTCAGCTTTCTTTATGGTCCAGCTCTCACATCCATACATGACTATTGGAAAAACCATAGCTTTGACTAGACAGACCTTTGTTAGTAAAGTAATGTCTTTGCTTTTTAATATGCTGTCTAGGTTGAGGGTAGGAGCTCAATATGCTGTCTAGGGGAGAGGGTAGGAGCTCATATCAAATAATTTCTACTTGATACATTGTTGTATCAAGTATTGTTAGAATTTTCTACAAGCATGTGTTACCTTAGCAATTTAACACATGCTCATGGCGGGGGAGGAGCCTGGTAGGCTGCAGTCCATGGGGTCGTCAAGAGTCGGACACAACTGAGCAACTTCACTTTCACTTTTCACTTTCATGCATTGGAGAAGGAAATGGCAACCCACTCCAGTGTTCCTGCCTAGAGAATCCCAGGGATGGGGGAGCCTGGTGGGCTGCCCTCTCTAGGGTCGCACAGAGTTGGACACGACTGAAGCGACTTAGCAGCAGCAGCAGCANGAAAAGACTCTGATGCTGGGAGGGATTGGGGGCAGGAGGAGAAGGGGACGACCGGGGATGAGATGGCTGATGGACAGGGAGGCCTGACATGCTGCGATTCATGGGGTCACAAAGAGTCGGACACGACTGAGCAACTAAACTGAACTGAACTGATCACCATCTCGCAGTTTGTTATCTCTTTGTTCCCTTTGAATGTAACTTCTCCCTGTAGTACCCTTAGCATTAGAACAGGGGCATGTCCATGTGCATGCGCAAGTAACCTTTGTTCACTGGGTATGAGAATGAATGACTCTGTGCAGTCCTAAGCCAGATATCTTTTTATGACCCCATGTGACTCTTCCAGATACACAAGAAGGTAGGGTTGAGTATGAAATTACCAGCCTGGATTCAAATCCCCTCTTTATCTCTCCTTGGGCTTCCTTGATGGTTCCATCCCTGGGTCGGGAAGATCCCCTGGAGAAGGAGATGGCAACCCACTCCAGTCTTCTTGCCTGGAGAAACCCATGGACAGAGGAGCCTGGAAGGCTATAGTCTCTGGGGTCGTAAAAGAATCAGACACGACTTAGTGGCTGAGCAGCAACATCCATCAGGCATCTGCACGTGGTTGTCTGGTTCCATCTCACTCTGCCGTGGCAGGGAGAGTGGCAGGTGGGTAGCAGTTCTGCCTTGAAGCCAGCTATTCCTTGCTCAGGGGACAGATACCAATCAAACGCTCGCCCAGGGCAAGTCTTTTCGCCTTCCTGGCTCTTATGAAGAGGGGCAATATGTAAGAAGTGGATCACTGAAGCTCAATGTCTAAGAGAGTCAACGCGAAGGAGCTTTTAAAGCTATTCGGTACAGAAACGCTGTGTATTCATTCTGCAGTTTTTGAGGGAAAAGAATAAAATGCTGGACTGAAATCGACTCCCTTGAGAAGTGGATGAACATGATTCTGAGAAATGGATTCTTAGAAATGGAAAGTCAGGTTCAGAATAAGGATGAACCTCCCCCCAGCCCCAGGGCTCAGGCACCCTGTAGGCTGTGTGCACAGTAGCCCAGACCCCGCGGGGGACAAGATGGTGCCTGGGGTTGACTGTCAAGACACCATCGTCTTGGAACCGAAAGATGCTGAACCCCAAAGTCTCTCGCAGGCATTAGTGGGGTGGCGGCGGTCCATCATGAGGCTGTGGGGTGTGGGAACCCTGAGGGCGATTGGCAGAGCCCTCAAGAGGGCAGCACAGGAGCCTGCGGGCTGACAAAGCCCTCTGGTTAATTCAGGGACCAGCCTTGAACCTGACTTATATCCCAGGGGGGTCCTACGGCCCGGTGTGTGGGGATTTGTCCAAAATGGAGGGACAGTAATAGGAATCCCATCAAGAAAAGGGGAAGAGGAAGCAGAAAAACACCAAGCGAAGAAGGTCGCCTCGTCCTCCTTACACTAGCAAGTTCTTTGCCCGCAAGAGGAGATTATCCTAGAGATGCGGGAAAAGCGGAAAAGCGTGTTCCACCGAACAGGGAGGGGGCGTTTCTGCAGCGGCCAGCCACGTGGCCTCCTTGGAGCGCGGTTCTTCGTTTGCACCGACACGAGGCTTCCCCGACGGGACCTGGGGCCCCTTTCCCGCTCGCTGGGGCCCTGCGCTTCCCCGAAAGGCAGCGGAGACCTCGGGGCCCCCCAGGACACAGGGAGCCCCTCCGTGAGGAGGAACCCAGCGGGACCTTTCTGTCCTTAGTGCGCGCGTGCGAGAGAGGAAGGAGGCGCAGCCTGCAGAGGCTGGGTTAGGGCCGCCAGCCGCCTCCGCCACCCTGACCCCGCCCCGGCCCCCAGCTGGTCCCAGAGGACTTCCTTCCGCAGCTCCGCGGGAGCACGGGAACCCCGACCACACCTCCCCCCACCCAAACTAGTTCGATCCTGGGCTCCCCACCCGGTCCTCCTCCCCGCCCCCACCTCATTCAGCGTCGCTCTTTCTGAACACGCTCCGCGCCCAGGCTCTGGGAGAGCCCCTAGGGGCGCCCCACCAACCCCGGGCTGCCATTCTGCTGGTGACAGGGATGGGGTGGTATCAGGGCTCCGCCAGCCGACCGGTGTGGTTCAGGCTCCTGCAGGCCCTGGCCCACTCCCCATAGAGGCTGGCTCGGAAACTGCCGCGGAACAGTGTCTCGTCTCAGACCTGAGCCCTGCACCCCAAAGCCCAGACCTCGCAGAATTCGCAGAGGCCCTTCGGCTGGCCCGGAACTCAATCAAGCCCTGACCCCTCCTGTTAGCCTAGAACCTGACTCATCAAGATAGACGGCCAGACGGCCAGGGTTTGAGTCCTGACTACAGCCCTTAACAGCTGTGGGAACTTGGGCAAGGTTCTGAGCCTCTCTGAGCCTTGGTTCCTTGGTGTGTGTGTCTCATTAGGGTTCTCCTGAGGATGTGATGAGCTGGGTCTGAGGTGTTAGTTGCTCGGTTGTGTCTGACTCTCTGCAGCCCCATGGATGGCAGTCCACCAGGCTCCTCTGTCTATGGGGTTCTCCAGGCCAGAATATTGGAGTGGGTAACAGTCCCTTCTCCAGGGGCTCTTCCTGACCCAGGGATCGAACTTGAGTCTCCAGCACTGCAGGCGGCTTCTTTATCGTCTGAGCCACCAGGGGATGAGTTAAAACATAATATATTTAGAACAGGGCCTGGCGGATAGTAAGTACTAAAATAAATAGGGTGAGCCATTTCTGTTTCTTCTAGTATCCGGCATACTTAAAAAGCAGTCTGGTAGAGCAGCACAGAGCTTCGCAATCACATAAACTTGGGTTTTCTCCACGGCTCTGCCACTTTCCACAAAAGCGTCCCTGGGCAAGTCTTTTCATTGTTCTCAATCTCAGTTTCTTCACCTGTAAAGTGGGGCTAACAAGAGTGGGTTCCCACGAGGTAACACCCGTCCAGTTGGAGGGTCATGGTGGACGCTCCATAAGCACCGTCAGTTACTAATGAGCTGCTCTGACCTACTCTGTGTCTGTCTCCCTAGGCCATCAGTACCACGGGGGTGGGTGAGGGCGGGGTCTGTTTTATTAAGCAAGGTCCCCGGCACCGGGCACGCACAGCAGAGACTTGGGCATCCTCCACAGTGCGGAGGAGGCCAGCCCAGGTCCTAATCCTCCCTAGGCGGGGTCTCCAGTCCCACCCTCTCCCGCGGAGCCTTTGCTCTCGGTGGGCAGCTCCCCCCACCCCCGCACCTGTCTCTTATACACATCTAGATGTGTATAAGAGACAGCCCTGTAGGCTGTGTGCACAGTAGCCCAGACCCCGCGGGGGACAAGATGGTGCCTGGGGTTGACTGTCAAGACACCATCGTCTTGGAACCGAAAGATGCTGAACNACACACACACCTGTCTCTTATACACATCTCCCCCCCCCAACTCCACCCCCACCATCTTACCTGCGGTGCAACGCTGGATGCGGTTCCGCAGCCACTTGAGCAGGGGCTCCATGGTGCAGCCGCACACCCAGGGGTTGCCGCCGATCTGCAGGGTCACCAGCCCGGGCAGGCCTTCAAGGGCCTCGAGGCTGAGGAAGGCCAGGCCCCCGAAACTGAGGTCGAGGTCCCGCAGCTGCGCCAGGCCCTGGAAGGCGCGCGGGTGCACCCGGCGCAACCCCGGGTTGTGGCTGAGGTCGATGCGCATGAGGCCGTGCGCGGCCTGGAACATGCCGGCAGGCACGTGGCTGAGGTTGTTGTAGCTCAGGTCCAGGTGTGCCAGGCGCTTGGCGTGGAGGAAGAGGCCCGCGGGCAGCTCCACCAGGGAGTTGTTGCGCAGGCTGAGCACACGGAGCTCCCGGTAGCACGTGAGGTAGCCGGGCGGCACGGCGGCGATGCGGTTGTGCGCCAGGCTGAGGTTGCGCGTGTCCACGGGCAGCTCCGGGGGCGCGGAGAAGAGCCGCTGGCCGCTGCAGTCCACCGCCTGGTCATGGCACGTGCAGAGCGCCGGGCAGCTGGCGCCGCCGGCCGAGGGCGTCACCCCGGCCGCCGCGAGGAGGAGCACCAGCAGCAGGTCAGGCCGCGGGGGCCCCGGCCAGGGCCGGCGGGCCGAGGCATCGCCCATCTCCGGCTGCGGGCAGCAGTGGTGCTGAACGGAGCCCGTCGGGACTGGGGCTCTGGTGGTGGAATCAAGTCAGCCGCTCAGAAGGGCAGGGGCTCCCCCGGGCGCCGGAACCCTGGGAGGTGGGGCTTGGGGGCACTGGGGGTCATGGCTTAAGCCTCTCCCAGGGGCCTCTGGGCACCGGAGGGCTCCCTGGGTGAGCGCCACTGGGGGTCCCCTTTGGAGACTAGGGGGCTCGCCACCCAGCCGAGGTCCCCCAGCGTGGGAACAGATGATCAGAGCTCCGGAAAGGGAGGACACAGGGATGTGGAGGGCCCAGCTGCCCGCGCGTTGGGGAAGGGCCCCCGGCGGCCTTTGGGGTCCTTCTCGCCCATGACTGTTGGGTGCCCCCCGCCGGGGACCGTGTCTGCGAGCTGGGAGGGGCGTGGGGGACAGCAGGGGTGCCTCCCGAGGGGCCTGGCAGGTCCCGGGACACCGGGGCCCAGTCCCAGGTCTCGGCCAGGGCTGCCGCCGTGTCTCCGGCCCTCGGGGTCTCGGAGGCCGCTTCTCCCAGGGGCCCAGGGGGCTCGAGTCTGGGAGGGTCGCGGGGTGGCCGTCTTGGGGAGGGATTCCCGGGCGAAGGGGGTCTCCAGGGGCCTCTGCCGCCTCAGTCCGCGGGCTCAGTGTCTCCCGAGGACCCCGGGGAGGGGAGGACCCAGGCGAGCCGGGCTGTGGGCTGCTGCGGCGGCGGGAGGAGCCCCGCGTCCGGAGGCGCAGGACTAGCGGGGCTCAGGCGACGGTCCCCGACGGTCCCCGGCGGGCTCGGCGTTCAGCGGGCGGGGACAGACACGCCTCTGCCGACAGGGAAAGCACTCAGGGGGCCGGCCGTGCCCCCGTTCCCCGTCCTCTGTCCCCGCTTCCCGCCGCCTCCCACCCCGTCTCCTTGTTCTCTGCGTCCCGCCTCTGCGCGGTGGGCACCTCGCCCCAGCGTCACATCGGGGTCGCCCGCTGCCTTCCCACCGGGCCTGCGGCCCTCCCGCGGCCCACTCCCCGCCCAGGGCTCCGGGCTGCGCGCAGCGCCTTTGCTGCGTCTCCTGGCCCCGCCCCCAGCAGCAGCAAACGCCCCAGCTTTGAACAACTCTCTAAGAAAAAGGCACACACTCTCTGGCTGTTTGCACCCCCTTTCCACACTCAACACTCACATCTCTCTCTCTTTCTCACACACACAGACACACATACACACGCGGACACACACACTCACACAGACACACACACACAGACACACACACACGCAGACACACACACAGACACATTCACACACACAGAGACACACACACACAAACACAGACACAAACACACAGACACACACACACGCAGACACACACACACACACACACGCAGACACAGACACACACAGACACACAGACGCAGACAGACACACAGAAACATAGACACACTCACACAGAGACACACACACTGACACACCCACACACTGACACACACACAGACACAGTCACACACACACAGTCACACTCACACACACACACTCATACACAGACACACACACACTCACGCGCACACACACGCGCACACGAGCGTTCTCCTGGGCCTCCCCCATGTTTCGCCGTGGCCGCGCTCGCACCTCCCGGGTTTCCTCCTCCTGCACGCGCTCCTGCAGAGCCGCCACTATCTCGCACCCCGGTGCACCCCTAACCCAGCTCCCTTTCCCACGGGCTCCCCGCTCCGCCCTCGGCCCCTGGCGGGCGCCCACACCCGCACCGGGCAGGCGGGAGGCCGAGCGCGGACACGCCCGGCAGCCCTGCCCGGCCCCCGGCCGCCCTGCCCCGGCCCCGGCCCCGGCCCCGGCCCCCGCCCGGGCCGTCCTGCCCGCCCGCCGTCCTCACGTGCCCTCCCCTCGGCCTCCGCCGGCGCTGCCCTCGTCTCAGGCTTGCAGCCTCCATCCCACCCACTGGGGCTCACCCCGCTCCCCGTCACCAGACCGCTGCTTTCGGAGCCCCAGCTCCCCTCACCCCGCAGCCCGCGGGAGCCCACTTACTCGGGCCGAGGACACAGCCGCCCGCCTGCGGCAGGCCCGGGCGCCGCCGCCTCGTCCCGCCGCCCCGCGCGCCTTCAGGACAGACCGCCTCCGGGGCTGCAACCCTCCCCCGGCGTCTCCTCCTCGCCGGCTCCGGGATCCTGGGGCGGCATCCTCCGGGGCTTCCAGCGCTGGGGTCCCCCTGCCGCTCCCCTTCCCTTACTCAAAGGGCAGCCGCGGAGGCTGGCGGCTTACAAGAAAGTTCACGGAATCCGAGGGCTTCTCACCGAAACTCGGCGGTGCCAGGCTGCTGGCGCTGGTGGCTGCCGCCAGGTCCTTCCCTCCCGCCTCCCTCCCTCCCTCTCTCTCTCCCTCTCTTCCCTCCCTGCTCCCTTTTTCGCTCCTTTTTTTTTTTTTTTTTTCGAGGGCCAGGTACTGACGTTTCACGGTCTCTTAGCAACAGCCTCCACATCTCTGAGCAACAGGAGGGCTGGCGATGGACCCCACCGAGGCGACAGAGCAGGGGAGGAGGCATCGCGGAATCCACACCCGGGGCTCCTAGTGATGCGACCAAGGGGAAGGGTTCCGGGGGGCAGACGCGCAGGCGGGGAGAAGAGAGGGCGAGAGGGCCCGGGGAGAGCCTGGGGCAGGGGCAAGGGCGTGGTCTGCAATCCGAGGCGGAGGAAGGGCCTCAGACCCGAATGGGAAAAGAGTGGGAGCTGGAATAGAGACAGGAGAGTGGGGGGTGGGGGGCAGACCGGGGGAGGCGATAAAGCCAGGAATGAGCCCGGGACAAAAGAGAGAAGTGCGTGGCACCAGCTTGCTCCCGTGATGGGCTTATCTATTCAGTCCACACACAGCATCTGTTTCCCTGGGTCTGAAGGTATTCTGCTCACTAGGTACCAGGTGACTAGGCAGGATCAGAGCTTGTCAGGGATAACTGTAGGCGGCGGGAACTTTTCTGGCCCCTTCACTGTCCCTCAGTCCTGGCCTCACGAGCTTCGAGAGCCTCTGGGATGCAAAGTGGGGTTGTGGACACAGACCTGTCTCTCGGGGAGTGACAGTTGCCAGAAAATCCTGTGGCTCTTGCTCTGTGTCCAGGCCCAGAGGCTCTGTTATCCCGTTTGCGTCTCTCCAAGCTTCCTGCTCTCTCCCACCCCAGACCAACTTCAGGAGAGGGTCAAGGCGTTGCAACACCTCTTTTCTTGAGGACCCATGGAGCAAGTCTCCAGCTGCCCTGAATTAAAAGAAAAAAAAAAAGTTTGGCTAGTTGGTTTGGTCAAAGAGCTGCCTCATTTCTCTTTTAATTATTAGTTATTGAGCACTCACTGTGCGCTGCTTCCCTGGGGGCTCAGCTGGTAAGGAATCTGCCTGCAATGCAGGAGAGCCGGGTTTGATCCCTGGGTCGGGAAGATCCCCTGGAGAAGGGAATGGCAACCCCTCCCGTATTGTTGCCTGGAAAATCCCATGGAGCCTAGTAGGCTACAGTTCACGGGGTCGCAAAGAGTTGGACATGACTGAGTGGCTAAGAAAAACCACTGTCTGCTGGGCACTTGATTACACAGTGGGCAGATAGCCACTGGTAAGATAAATGTATGTTCTGCCCTTCTAAGGGCTAACTAAAAAATAAATAAATACAGAGCTATCGCCAGCCCCGTCTGTCCACTCAGTTGATCTGAGGCTTCTTCTATTTCAGTAACTTCTTAGATCTTTAGGGGAAACTGAAATGGAATAGTAGAAAACAGGTATCAAGTTGGATAGATTTACAAAGTTCTCAAGATCACCATCTTTTCTAGCATGAGCCTTTTTTTCCAATTGGAGGATAATTGCCAGTAAGGCAGTTCTTGTGTTGGGCTCTGCCGTACAACAGTGCGCATCAGTCACGATTATACACGTACTCCCGCCCTCTGAGGTCTCCCGCCCTCTTTTCACCCTTGGCAGTCGTCACGCTGGGCCAGGCTGGGCTCTCTGTGTTATGCAGCAGCTTCCGGCTGGTCATCAGTTTCACACACGCCGGCATGTATGGCAATGCCGCTTTCTCAGCTAGTCCCGCCCACTCCTTAGCCCCTGTGTCCACAAGTCCGTTCTCTGTGTCTGCATCCCAGTTTCTTCCCTGTAAGTGGGTCACCAGCTCTCTAGACTCCAAATATGCGCATCAATATACCGTGTTTTGATTTTCTCTTTCTGACTTACCTCACTCTGTATGACCGGCTCTAGGTTTACCCACCTCGCTTCAGCTGCCTCAAATCCATTCCTTTTCATGGCTGAGCAATACTCCATCACATGCATTGAACACGAGTCTTTTCCTATGTGGCCCTAGATGGTCTCCTTCCCTTCTCACTGTCCTTTCTCATATTACGCTCGCCTGGAATCTTCCGTGTTCTTACTGCATTGGTGTTTACACACTAAGTTGGCTGAGGAAAATACAATTTGCATCACCTTCCCTCCCCAAAGAAGGGAATTTTCATTCAATTCACTTATGAACTTAGAAATTAAATCTTTACCTTAGTGCATGAAACAAGTGGCCCAGTGTAAACAAGTAAAGCAAAAGAGCAGAGTACCTTGAAAAAGGGTAGGAAACATAATTGTCTCAATGAAAGCTAAGAAAGGTGATCAGTGTCTTTCAATATTTAATGTTGACTAAAGGCATATTAAAAACAAAAAAGGTTTTCTTCCTTTACATAATATGTTTATGTTTATAGTAGAACCAATAATATGACTGAAAGAAAATATTTGTGACAGTTTCCTTAAAAGATAGGATCTAGGCAAGAATGCTTGTCACCATTTGAAACTATAGCTTTCTGAGTTGTAAACGAGGAATAATTGGAACAGGACCTATTTCATGAGGTTGTTTTAGGTTCCATGGATGGTTATTAGCAAAGCGCTTAGAGCAGTATACAGTAAGCATACAGATGTGTTTGTGTAATGAATAAATAGAGCAAAATAAAACAAACTGCAGAGTATAAGATTGGTGAACTAGTTATGCGGCAAGGAAAACAAATGACACAGAAATGGGAAGTGAAGAAAGGAGAAAAATCACGTTTGCTGGTGCTTTGAACGTATTTTGTGCAAGATTTGTCTCCAGACCTTTGGGAAAATCCCAACTCAGAAACATCCGCGCCTATGTCTTCTGTAAAAGTGAAGTTTAATGGGGATAATTATCTTTTAAATGATTTTTTAAAAACCATAGTCATTCTCTAAGTATTAAACCACTGTTTCCCAAACTGGTGTTTCATGGTACACTGTACACCATGAGAAAAATGTTTGTTCTCAGATAAGTTTGAGAAACATTGGATTGGACAAAATGAAGCAAATTTATTTATTTGTTGAGATTTTTCAGAGCTTTTAATGTGAAAATATTCATGGTGACTCAACAGGGGAAGGAGGGGAGAGCGAAAGCTGTGTAATATCCAGCATCGCTCTTGTGCTGGGCGCCTGGGTACTCCCCTCAGCAGAATGAGTTTCTCTGCACAGCAGCCTTGCCGTGGGAGGGACTCAATTTGGAATCCCAGTAAAATGACAAATTATTACATATCATGGCCTTTCAGGGTCTCTTGCAATTTATTGAGACCATGACGGTTCCATCATGAATGTGGAAGATTTACTCTACTGGACAAACACACAGAAATTAGTCTGAGGTATAGATATAAGTGAACTGAACAATTATTTTTATTACTAGTATGATTGCTTGACATTCATGTTAAATTTGTTGTAATAATGATAGAAAACCTTCAAATGCTTGAGAACAAATTTAATCTACCACGGAATAATTTTGCTCAGGGAAAATTGTGAAACGTTGGTAGAATGACAATACAGGAAGAAATAGAAAGCTAATCTCTCCAGTTGCTGAGAAAGCGTAACGATAAGAAAGGTGATTCTGCTTTCTGCATTATAATAATTTAATGAAATATTTGGGAGAATCCGGTGAACTGGTCGTGAAAACCATGTGGGAGAAAAGGGGCGGGAATGCACAGACGATGTTAGTGAAGACAATGATGCTGGGAAGTGCTTAAAAGTAACGGTGGTGGATTTACCTAACTGAAAAAAAAAAGTTAAAAAATATATTGTGAGCTGAAAATCACTCAGTGGTATTACTCAGTACTTGTGCTTTAGGAAATGACCATGGGAATGACTATACTTCGAGTAAGTGCCTCTCACTGTTAGAATACAGAAAACAAAAATGTGAAACAAAACCACACTGTTGAAAGGAGTCCCAGAGTAAGAAATGTTATTGAGATTTTTCAGCTTCATATTTCACTTTTATACCCTGAAAAAATTCCAAATGGTCCAGACTGCAACTGAGAAATATACACACAGGATGAGAACAGAGAAGCACATTTCTCCCAGATCTGGAGAGAAGATATCTTTCTGTGTGTTGAGGAAATGGAGAATGTCAGTGGCAAGACGGCTTTTGTCAAATATACAATATTGAGAGATGACAAGCTTTCATTGAGCAAAAAAAAAAAAAAAAAAAAAAAAAAAAAAAAAGAAAACAAAA
>SJYX01013589.1:525859-542420 GCA_006410675.1 Oreotragus oreotragus
AAAAAAAAAAAAAAAAAAAAAAATTCTTAAAATAAAAATCAGAGAGAAAGGAAAGATACTCAGTGAAAAAGCAGGCTTTAGATAAGTGATATGAAGTAATCCATGTGGGAGTTCCCTGCTGGTCCAGTGGTTAAGACTCCACACTTCCAACGCAGGGGCACAGGTTCGATCCCTGATCTGGGAACTAAGATCCCACGTGCTGTGCAGTGTGGCCAAAAATTTAAAAAAAAAGGAAATAATCCATGCAATATATACATGTATATTTTTCATGCAAACTATACTAAGAAATGTTACAAATAGAAGTCTTACAAACTGATATCACACATAGATCTCTAACACAAATTCAGAAAAGAAAATGTTGGTTATATTAATTATATCTAAATAAAACCAAAACAACCCCTAAAGCATTGTGGTAGGCAAGACTGGAGGATGATCCTTATGGTAAGTAGAATAACAACTCCCATAGTTAGTCTAATCTCTGATGCCTGTGAATATGCTACCTTAAATGGCAAAAGGGACTTTAGGGATGCAATTAAATTAATAATCTCGAGATGAGAAGATGAGCTTGGATTCCCCAGGGTGGTCCAGTGTTACTTAAGAGGGAAGTAGCAGGGTCAGAAAAGGAGGCGTGATGATGGACGCAGAGCTGGAAGATGGTACCTGCAGATGGAGGCTCTGCAGATGGAGGAAAGGGCAGTTAGCCAAGGGATGCAGGCAGACTCCAGAAGCTAGAAAAAGCAGGGAGACGGCTGTTCTCCCAGAGCCTCCAGATGGCCTGCAGCCCTGCTGACCCATTTCAGGCTTGTGACCTCTAGACCAGAAACATATGTTGTTTTAAGCCACTGAGTTTGTGGTAATTTGTTTCAGCAGCCAGAGGTAGCTAATACAGCCCTGGAGATTCCTATACCACCCCTTGCCCCTGCTCCCCGTGTGTACGCAGCTCACCCCATCCCTTGAGTTTCAGCAGAATCTGTGACTATGATAAGATATAATTCCTGTGATAACCACAATTGTCAGTTGATTTTGTGTTAATTAAAAGGGAAATTATTTAAGGTGGCGTTACCTAGCCGGGGGAACCCTTAAAAGGGCCTGGGCTCTTCCAGAATGGGTATTTGAGGAATACTCTCTGCTGCTAGCTCTAAGAATGGGAGAAAGGACCTAAGAGCTCTCTGGTTGTTGAGACTGATTCCTGGACAACTGCCAGCAAGAGAATGGGGACCTTGATTCTACAGCAGGAAGGACCTGCATTCTTCCCATGAGTTTAGAAGATGACCCACAGGTCTCGATGACAACGCAGCTGGTCAACATCCTGACTTCAGCTGTGTGAAATACCCAGGGTAGAGGACCCAGGTGTGTTGTGCCAGGATTTTAATACATTGTTATCAGCATAGAAGACTAATACAAACATCGTGTGGATAAAAGAATTGCTTGGCTAGCACTTAAATGCATGAAGAACAATCCCCCTTTTGTGCTAATATGTTCCATGAGTAACAATAAATAAATCTGCAACATTCAGCGAGTTTAGTATGGTGGGGGGGGGCAGGTGCTTGGACTCTTCCTGCAGGCCCTGGGCATTGGCTCAGATCTGCTTAGGAAATTGCTGGTCTCTTTGATCCAGCAATTAGGAAGAAATTATTTCATGCAAAAAATTCACAGCAGGGATATTTATGATAATGAAACATGGAGAAAATATGAGTGCCCAGCAACAGGAGGTGCCACGCAAACATCATATTAATAGGAAGGAAATGCCACGGAGAACAGGATTAATTGTGGTACCCTGATGGGTAATACTGATGCTTGGAAAGCATGTAGAATTGTGCTAATTGAATAAAGCAGAGCAACAGTTAACTCGTAGCGACTCCACCAGTTCATTAGCTGTGTGTCCTTAGGCTGTTTACTCATCCTCCTGGTACTCCATTTGCTTATCTCTAAAATGGGCTTGATTTTAGTTTGTACCCAAAGCTTTGAAAGAGGCTACCAGGAGATTTGAGAGAGGTGATATATGTGGAACCTGGCTTAGGAAACTGCTGGTCTCTTTGGTCTGGCAATTTTATTATTTTATTTTTTGGTTCTTTCTAAGGCCTCTATGTTTTAGCCGTTACCACTACTATTAGTCACACTATATAAAATGGATTGAATGCCTTCTCTGCCTCACTCTTTAAAATCTCCTGATTCAACCTGGAGGCACTATTACCTTACATGTAATTAATATTACATGGGTGGAGGCTGCATAACATAGTAGTTACATCAAGGGCTGTGGAGTAATAATAGCCATAAACTGGACCCAGAATTATTATAAGAATCAAATGACCTACGTTAAATGGTTCATAGTGCCTGACACACAGTCAGCTTTCAACAAACCTGAATTATTACTACTAAGTTGGCTTAAAGCTCAACACTCAGAAAAATAAGATCATGGCATCTGGTCCCATCACTTCATGGCAAATAGGTGGAGAAACCGTGGAAACAATGGTTGACTTTATTTTTGGGGGCTCCAAAATCACTGCAGGTGGTGACTGTAGCCATGAAATTAAAAGACACTTACTCCTTGGAAGGAAAGTTATGACCAACCTAGAAAGCATACTAAAAAGCAGAGACATTACTTTGGCAGCAAAGGTCCGTCCAGTCAAGGCTATGGTTTTTTCATTAGTCATGTATGGATGTGAGAGTTGGACTCTAAAGAAGGCTGAGTGCCTAAGAATTGATGCTTTTGAACTGTTGGAGAAGACTCTTGAGAGTCCCTTGGACTGCAAGGAGATCCAACCAGTCCATCCTAAAGGAGATCAATCCTGGGTGTTCATTGGAAGGACTGATGTTGAAGCTGAAACTCCAATACTTTGGCCACCTGATGCCAAGAGCTGATTCATTGGAAAAGACCCTGATGCTGGGAAAGATTGAGGGCGGGAGGAGAAGGGGATGACAGAGGATGAGATGGTTGGATGGCATCACCGACTCAGTGGACATGGGTCTGGGTGGACTCCGGGAGTTGGTGATGCACAGGGAGGCCTGGCGTGCTGCGGTCCGTGGGGTCGCAGAGAGTCAGAAATGACTGAGCAACTGAACTGAACTACTACTGCTGTTATGTTGGGAGGGGGCTGGTGGGGGTGAGCAGGGAACCCACCTCAGACCACAGGACTGGTTCTTAGGCAACAAGCCGAGCCCATCCTTTGAACCGCGAACCACTCACACTTCTGTTTCTTGGCTCCTGGCTCCCTGGGCTGGTCCTTGAGTTGACCCTTGCTCCCTGCCTTGGAGATCTTCCACACCACCCTGCTGGAGTTTGAGGTTAACATCCTGCACTGTTCCTTGCCACTTCAGAGGTGTGTGCGTGTGCTCATGTGTGTGCATGGATATGTGTGGGCGAGGGGCACAGGGGACCGAGAGGGTGGGTGTGCATACTTTGGAGACGTAAAGAGCAGAATCTCACAATTGACTGTCTCAAGACAAGGTGTGTTCATACAATGTGATTGGCGTCTGGCTTCTGTTCTCTGCCCTGCGCCTGCCCCCACCTCGGGGGGAGGGAAGTGCGGAGGGGAGGTAAGGACAGATGGGATGAGGGGTGGGCGGTGGGGTGGTGTGTTGCTTTTCTCACTCCGGATTCTTTTCGCCAGGTCTTTCCTGGAATCATTGCTCTTGTCCTGCAAGTTCCAGGCAGCTACCAGACTCCGAATTGTTCCTGCTGATAGAAAACCTAGAGCTTATCAAGTGCGTCTATCTGAAAAGTTAATTTTATTGTTTTACATTTTGGCCGCATGGCATGCGGGATCTTAGTTACCCCAGCAGGGATCCAACCCTTGCCACTTGCACTGGAAGTGCAGAGATCGCCAGGAAAATCCCTGAAAAGTTAATTTTATTAAAGTTTGCTAGCAACTGCAACTCTCTGATTTCTTAAACTTTCTTCTCACAGGAGTTCTCCATGTAATGGTATCTTTACCTGTCTGTTTCCATTGCTAGACCGTAAGCAACCTGTGGACAGGGGAAGAGCTTTGTTTATGTTTTTCACAAGTGCTTAGTATATAATAACCATGGGAACCACATGAATCCTTGGAGCATGAATGTCTAGGAATATAGGTCTTTACCACTGGCGGCAATGGCAAGAGAGAGAAATGGATGTAAAGGGTGAAATAACAGATTGGACTTGATACGCAGTGTCCAGCAGAGTAGGTGGTGAAGACAGTTGATGTGGTCAGTTTGAGATCCTGTTGAGAGAGGTCACATTTGCTCTGGTGGGAAAGATGCCGGGGGCCACAGCAGAGGGTCTGGCTGCTTCCTTAGTTGTCCAGAGCTGGCCTGCATGGGGGCAGAAAGGACCCCCTATACGTCAGATAGCTACAATATCCTGTTTTATAGACAGGGTGACTGCAAGCCATCCTCTCATTTGTCGCCTTTGTTGGGTACCTACTGCATCCTAAACCCCGTTCTAGGACCCGGAGTACCGCCGGGTTTGGTCGGCGGGCCGCTTGCCCCTGCGCAGCACGTGGCCAGCACCCTGAGTGGTCAGTGTCTGTGACGGCTGCCGCTGCACGTGTTGACCACTGCTGTTTAGCAGGGAGCAAAGCAGAGTCCCCGACCCCTTGGTGCCGGCTTTCTGGCTGGTGACAGTGAGCGCACTCACAAGCCAAACAGGGCTTGGTGATTGGTGCTGTGAAGAAAGCCAACTCAGAGTCCCGGGGCAGCAGTGGGGGATTTGCCTGAGACTTCAGAGCGGAAAGGAGGTAGAACTTGGGCTTGCCGGATTGGAAGGGAAAGCCCCTGGTTTCTCTGTGCACACGGCCGCTGAGGGAGGGACCGTGGAAGCTGGTGGCTACGAACGTTTGTCCGCTCTGCGTGCTTAGTCGCTCAGTTGCGTCTGACTCTTTGCCTCCCCGTGGACGGTAGCCCGCTTCTCTGTCCAAGACATTCTCCAGGCAAGGATGCCAGAGTGGGTTGCCATTTCCTCCTCCGGGGTATCTTCCTGACCCAGGAATCGAACCTGCGTCTCCTGTGTCTCCTGCATTGCAGGCAGATTCTTTGCCCGCTGAGTCATCAGGGAAGCCTATTAGTCCCGCCTAAAGGGATTCAGAACGATAGGTCTTATTGGCCATCAAATATTTATGGAGCCCCTACTGTGCACCAGGCAACACGCTAAGCCCTGGAAATACAGCAGTCATGAAAACAGACAAGGGCTCTGCTTGGGGAGGTAGGGGCACAGGGGAAAGGAAAAGACTTTAAATCATTGTAAAGACACAAAGTGCTTTGAAGGGACACTGCAGGGAGGTCCAGGGAGGTAAGAGCAGGGCCCTGTGCTAGCGTGGTGGTGGGGAGTGGGGGGGGCCTCGGTGCCCTTGCTAGATGAGATGTTGGGGGCCCCCCTTCTGTGCCCTGAGAGGCGGCGTTCTTTATAAGCTCACTGACTTCGGTTATTTGCTTTTGAGTTATAGGTATCAACTTTATTAGATAATCTCTCTTTTTGTGCTTCTACAAGCTATTTATTGTTAACATTCTGCGGTGTGGTTTTACTCCTCGGATGCTTTTATAGCCCTTGCCTCTCTCAGGTGAGATAACTAACCTCATGTATGAAATACGGATTTTAATGAACTGAGAGGCAACAATGAGGAGGATGTTATTTCTCCTGAGTCTGAATCTGAGTCAGGAGGGCAGTGAGACGCACACAGTGGGCTTATAAAAACCACTCCGCAGTAATGACAGCTCAAGGTGTCCAGCCGTTTACGACTTCTTTGATGATGGTGCACGATGCCACTGTTCTCGTCGTGACCTACAGAAAACGCTCTGCTTAGAAATTTCCTTTGACTTGATAGCTTACCCCTCTGTCTTCTCTGCGCTTCCTAGGTGGCTCAGTGATAAAGAATCCACCTGCCAATGCAGAAGACATGGGTTTGATCCCTGGTCTGGGAAGACCCCCTGGAGAAGGAAATGGCAACCCACTCCAGTGTTCTTGCCTGGAGAATCCCAGGGACTGAGGAGCCTGGTGGGCTGCCGTCTATGGGGTCACACAGAGTCGGACACGACTGAAGTGACTTAGCAGCAGCAGCAGCAAACAACAGCACTATCTTCTCTAGCCCTGTAGAGACAGGTGAAAAAAAAATTAATATAAAATCATTCATCTTGAAGAGCATCCCTCCTGCCCGGCTGGTTCCCTACATATTCCTTCCTTTGGGAGTGTCTGCTGGCCCTGAGCCCTTCGCAGATCTCCTCCTTTTGTGATTCTGATACTGTCCAGATGCGCTTAGCAGACTGGACTCCACAGACAGACCACAGAGCTGCGCCTGTGAACCAGCAGCTGACTCTGAATCACTCCTCTGACCCACACATTTGGGGCAGATGCCTTCTCCCAGGCATCGTTTAGAATTCCCAGAAGACGATGGGTGGGAGGGAGCCCAGATCCTGCCCTGGGTTTCTCTGGAAAAGGGGAGCTGCCGTGATGAAATGAAGAAGAGATGAGGCTCTTGGATTGGGAGAAGCTGCCAGCTTCCTTCCCAGGCTCTGGGAAATAAGACCTAGTTATGGGATGAGTCTTGACGAGCAAGGTGTCAGCTGGAAATACCCTAGTGCTGCAGGGAGGTCACATCCACCTTTGGGACCTACGCCCTCTTGCTCTGTCTTGCCTGTCCACCCGGAAAAGGTATAACACCGATCTCTTGTTTCAGGCACAGAAAAACTGCCATATTTGGAATGATTTATTCTTGCTTGCGTCAGGGAGGCCACCATTGACGATTTCTTTTTCATCACCATTTTCTCCCTTGCCCAGCATATGCTGGCTTAGCCCCAGAAGACCCTGCCCAGGGCTACAGCTCTGTTACTGTCCACTTCTCTCTCCCTGCGGATGGCAATGCACAACTGAAACTGGCCACTTGCGATGCAGCAGGCACTCGGTTAAGAGCTTTCCATGGATGTTCTTATCTTGTTCTGCTGGCAGCCTTGTGAAGAGGTGTTTCCCCCCCGCTTTTTTTTTCATCAAATCACAATTTGACAGACGGAAATCCCTGATGTCCAGATTGTTGTAGTCTTGTTTAGTCATTAAGTCGTGTCCAGCTATTAGCCACCCAGTGGACGGCAGCCCGCCAGGCTCCTCTGCCCATGGGGTTCTCCAGGCAAGAACACCGGAGCGGGTTGCCATTTCCTTCTCCAGGGGATCTTCCTGACCCAGGGATCAAACCAGCATCTCTTGCGCTGGCAGGCAGATTCTCTACCACTGAGCCACCAGGGAGGCCCGAGGCCCGGGTGAATTAGGTAATTTGCTGAAGGTAGCTTAGCTCGTGGGTGGAAGAGCTGGGGCCCATCAGTCATTAAACACTCACTTCGTGTTCAGTGCTTCCCAAATGCCTGCTTTGAAAATCCCCCAAATAACCTGAAACAGGAGTATGGTAGCCCCCTCTTCCAGTCAGAAGAAAACTTAAGAGCAAAGAAATTGAGTAACCTGCCCGAAGTTTCACAGCTTGTAGAGCAGCAGAGCAAGTACTGCAACCTGGTCACTCTCTTTCCAAAGCCCAAGCCCACACTGTCTTCCTGAATCCCCTTGTCTATGGAAGGTGGATGGTGTTCCATGGGATCAGCAGGGAGCATCCCTGTAGCATCAATACAGTGGAGCAGAGGCTCATTTTTTGGGTTAATGGCTGTGAGGGGGAACCATCTTCCAGACGCACCTCCCCTCCCCTGGATCTGCTCTAAGCCTGTTCTGGAGGAGAGGTGAGCCCTGGGACAGGGAGGGATTGGGCAGCAATATGTCCCGGTGCCAGTCACAGGGATGTTCTTTTCATACCATGTTGGGTTTTCTTAAACATTCCAGTGGAGTGGGCCCTAGGGAAAGAAACAATGAGCAAAGCCACCCCTGGCAGCTCCTGCCTGGTTAAGGGGGAGGGGTCGTGGAGTCCACTGTGGCCAAGTAGGAGTGATGCTAGCGTGACTTCCCTATGAGGCAGCTGGTTGAGAGGGCAAGGTTCAAGGTCTAGGGCCAGCAGCGCTGAGCAGAGATTTCGGGATTGCCTCTTACCAGCAGCATGAGGGAGGATCATTCTGCCTAGCTCTCAGATCCTTGGCATCTCTCTGGAAAGGTGAAAAAAGGTGCTTCCTCGATCAGCGAATTGCTAAGGCCATTTCATAAGCTGCTGAGTGCTTTGTCCATGTGATGCTAATTCTGTCTCCTTTGGGTCATGGATGAGACATGCTGGATCTTTCACTTGACAGATTTCTAGGTCTGGCCCAGGACCTCAGGAATGTGTTGTGCCTTACAGATCACAGGAGCGAGAGATGAGATCCATACAGACGGCTTTACTCCATTCCCATGAAAGCTACCAAGCTGTTTACTCATCTAACTGCTAACCTTCCCAGAACCCCTATATCCCTGGGTGTGGGCTTTGCACTGCCAGGGAGAGAAGAAAACCCACTGGTATTACCTGATAGGCGTTCAGGGTTTTAGATGTGGAGACAAGACTGACACCAATTCAGAATAATTAGACATGATACTTCTTTAATTCATCACTAAACTGATGTTTCTGGAAAGAGAAACTGATGGGAGATGCGAGAAATCTGAGAAGGCCTCCTGGCATACGCGGGGTTTGGGATGGTCTTAGAGGAGCCGGGAAGGTGGTGGTGGCCACAGTGACAGCCCCCCTTCATTCCGGGTCGTGTGGACATCGATGTCATCTGACCCCTAAAAAGCTCCTAGGGCTGACTCTATCCTAGGCACAGAGACAAATCCTTTACATCATGAAAACCTCCCAACCCTTAAGAGATTGGTTCTACCCCATAGTCTCATTTTTCAGACGAGAAAACAGACGGGTGCGGTAAATTGTCCAGGTTACACACCTAGTCAATGGTATACCTAATATTCCAGAGCCGGTGCCCCGAGCCACAAAACTGAACACCGAGCGAGCCACGTGGAACACACGTGGCTGCCGCGCAGGCTGAGAAGGTGGAGCCGACGGGAGGAAGACATCTGCCAGGGGCAGAAGAGGGGGGATTGCTTCGTCACCCTTTCTTCTTGTTAGTCTCTTTGCAAGAGAGACACGTGGGGCTCAGATGTTTCTGCTCAGGTGGTGCCTTCGGCCCAGGGAGCCGAGAGGGACCCCGTCTTGGCGGGGATGCGGGGCCGCTGTGGGCGGGCTCCCGCCCCGGTCCCAGAGGGAGAGGGCGCGGGGCCGAGCCTGCGTCGTGCGCCCCTCAAGGGGGCCTGAGGACGCGGGAGCGGGTGGGGCCGGAATTCAGGCCGTCAGCCCTGCACAGCCCTTACCGGGGCGTGGGGGCTCTAAGGTCAGCCCAGCTGGCCCCATGAAGTGAAAGGAGGACGACCCCAAGAATGAGAACTGGATGCTCTCGCCGTCTTGGGCAACCCAGGGGGAAGGAGTCCCAGGTAGAGATATTAGGCCGTGCCCAACTCTCCGTCAAACTGGCTTCAAACTGGGGGCACAGCCACAGTCCCTTCTTGGGCCTCCATGTCTTCTTTTTTCAACAAGCGTCTTCATTTCTCGCTGGGATCTTTGCTGCTGCTCGGGGGCTTTGTCTTGAGGGCTGCTCCGGAGCTGTAGCGCCTGGGCTTCGCACGGCTGTGGCTCCTCCTGTGCCAGAGCTGGGCCCCAGGGTGTGAAGGCTTCGGTAGTTGCGGCCCAGGGGCTTCGCTGTCCCTTGGCATGTGGGATATCCCCCGACCGGGGTTCAGGTCCGTGACCCCCTTCACTGACAGGCGGGTTCTTAACCACTGGACCCCCAGAGCAGTCCCCTCAGTTTTTTAACTAGAAGCGTGGGACGCTCGGACCAGATGAGACCCAAGCAGACTGGGTGGATTTAGAGTTCTAATGAGGACAATGACGAAGCATTTTCCGTGCTGTGAGATGATACTGAATCATGTTTGTTTTGTGAAGGGCTGATTCCCTCTGGCCTGGCTTCCTGCCTCTGAAGTCTCAGGTCTCGGACACTCCATCTGTAAGGTGCTGGAGGGAGGGTGGGGGTCTGCCCGCTCCCCTGGGGCCGTGGGACTGGCAGGGCCTGGGTGAGGGAGCAGGTATAGCTCCAAGCCCAGAATAGCTGCAGCCCTCCCGGCATCTGCCATCCTGGCTGCAGACTCCCATCCCGTTGGCCGCGCCCCATCCTTGCTGTCTGGCAGGCGCTGCTTTCCAGGTTTTTGTGGCACCCACTAAGCAGCCCTCCTTGTGTGCTGTGGCATGCTGGCTGCTTCCTCCACTCCGCTGGGATCATAATAGCAACTCTTCTCGGGCTTCCTCCATCCTGTCTCACTTCCCCTCCCGATGGTTGAGGACAGGGGGTAGTTTAGGACAGTGGAAGAAGCCTAGAATTAGTGCCAGGGGTCTCGCGTTCTTGCCACGGATTCGCCATGTGTCGGCACGAAGCCAGACATCTCTCTTGTTTTCCGCATGAAGGTAAAATAAAGATGCGTGCTAAGACCCTTTTTGGACCCCATGGACTGTAGCCCGCCAGGCTCCTCTGTCCATGGGATTCTCCAGGCAAGCATCCTGGAGTGGGTTGCCATTTCCTTCTCCCGGGGATCTTCCTGACCCAGGGAGTGAACCCTGTCTCTTATATCTCCTGCTTTGGCAGGCAGTTTCTTTACCCGTAGCACCGCCTGGGAAGCCCTCAAAGTAAAGGTAACTGGGCTGTTGTTTCACCCTTGTTCGCCAGAATGGGTATCCCCACGGTTCATAGCTGGAGTCTTATTGTGGACTGTATGTCTGTGTCCCCTCTCCCCTAATGATATGTTGAAATCTTCACCCTCCAATGTGATGTCATTTGGAGGAAAGGCTTTGGGAGGTAATTACATCATGAGGATGGAGCCCTCATGAATGATATTAGTGCTCTTATAAGAACTGATGCTTTTGAACTGTGGTGTTGGGGAAGACTCTTGAAGAGTCCCTTGGACTGCAAGGAGATCCAACCAGTCCATTCTAAAGGAGATCAGTCCTGAGTATTCACTGGAAGGACTGATGCTAAAGCTGAAACAGCGATACTTTGACCACCTGATGAGAACTGACTCATTGGAAAAGCCCCTGATGCCGGGAAAGATTGAAGGCGGGAGGAGAGGGGGTGACAGAGGATGAGACGGCTGGATGGCGTCACCGACTCGACGGCCATGAGCTTGAGCAAGCTCTGGGAGTGGGTGATGGACACGGAGGCCTGGCGTGCTGCAGTCCCTGGGGTCGCAAAGAGTCGGACACAACTGAGCAACCAAACTGGAGCTGGAAGAAGAGGCCAGAGACGAGTTAGCTCTCTTGCTGCCCTGGGAGGATACACTGAGAAGTCGGCAGTCTGCAGCCTGAGAGGAGACTTTCACCAGAACCTGACCATGCTGGACCCTGGGCTTGGCCTTCCAGCCTCCGGAACTGTGAGAAATAATTCCTGTTGCTTATAGGTCACCACGTCTATGCCGTCAGTCCCCACTTCCCCAGGGCAGGGAGGAGACCCCCGCCCTCTCTCCAGATGGCTGAGCTGTGTCCCTTCTTGGCTGGTGCTCACATCATACGGTTGTTCAGTGTTTTGAGGCTCATCATGGGGTAATTCACAATACGTGAGTGATTGTACAGGACATGTGGAGGGGCCAGTGGAGTAAATAAAGGCCGAGAGCAAGTGCTTTGAGGACGGTGAAGCCACAGTCACACGTCTGATACACACATGTGCCCGATGCCTGTCTGTCTCCTCCATCATGGGAGCAATCACACCTTGATTTTCCACTTACCCATCCTTAACCACAAGGTTCAGATGGAGCTCAGTCCTCTCCTGGCTCCAAGCCTGCTCCAAGTCTCCTGGCTCCGAGTCTCAACAGGTCTGAGGTTTTCTCCCTCTGGCCATAGTGACAGGTTGGGGGATGAACCAAACAGACCCTGTCAGCGCCAATACTGGGGCTGGGGCCGGGGCCAGACCCAGACCGGACCAACAAAAACACACATCCTCTTGCAGTAGTGATGGCTTAGGGACTGGCATGTGACCTGAACCAGGCCAAACTATTTCTTTGAGATTATCCTCACCAACATGAGTGGAAAGATCCCTTCTTTTTTCAGTTATGAGCGTGAAGGATGTGACTCATGACTGCCCCTCCATGTGAAGGAAGAAAAGAACGGAGCTCAGTAGAAGAAGTCCAGCATAAGAGGTGAAGAGGAGAGAGGGGAGAGTCTTGAGGTCCTGGCTTGATCTGGTCCCTAGCACTCTGGTTCCTACCAGCTCTCCCTTGAAGCAGTGTAGAGGATCAGGAGTGACAAGGCAGGAAGGACAGTTTACAGTTGTATTTATTGATCAGGGAAGGTTTCTCTAATCAAGCCCTCATGAATGATATTAGTGCTCTTATAAGAACTGATGCTTTTGAACTGTGGTGTTGGGGAAGACTCTTGAAGAGTCCCTTGGACTGCAAGGAGATCCAACCAGTCCATTCTAAAGGAGATCAGTCCTGAGTATTCACTGGAAGGACTGATGCTAAAGCTGAAACAGCGATACTTTGACCACCTGATGAGAACTGACTCATTGGAAAAGCCCCTGATGCCGGGAAAGATTGAAGGCGGGAGGAGAGGGGGTGACAGAGGATGAGACGGCTGGATGGCGTCACCGACTCGACGGCCATGAGCTTGAGCAAGCTCTGGGAGTGGGTGATGGACACGGAGGCCTGGCGTGCTGCAGTCCCTGGGGTCGCAAAGAGTCGGACACAACTGAGCAACCAAACTGGAGCTGGAAGAAGAGGCCAGAGACGAGTTAGCTCTCTTGCTGCCCTGGGAGGATACACTGAGAAGTCGGCAGTCTGCAGCCTGAGAGGAGACTTTCACCAGAACCTGACCATGCTGGACCCTGGGCTTGGCCTTCCAGCCTCCGGAACTGTGAGAAATAATTCCTGTTGCTTATAGGTCACCACGTCTATGCCGTCAGTCCCCACTTCCCCAGGGCAGGGAGGAGACCCCCGCCCTCTCTCCAGATGGCTGAGCTGTGTCCCTTCTTGGCTGGTGCTCACATCATACGGTTGTTCAGTGTTTTGAGGCTCATCATGGGGTAATTCACAATACGTGAGTGATTGTACAGGACATGTGGAGGGGCCAGTGGAGTAAATAAAGGCCGAGAGCAAGTGCTTTGAGAACGGTGAAGCCACAGTCACACGTCTGATACACACATGTGCCCGATGCCTGTCTGTCTCCTCCATCATGGGAGCAATCACACCTTGATTTTCCACTTACCCATCCTTAACCACAAGGTTCAGATGGAGCTCAGTCCTCTCCTGGCTCCAAGCCTGCTCCAAGTCTCCTGGCTCTGAGTCTCAACAGGTCTGAGGTTTTCTCCCTCTGGCCATAGTGACAGGTTGGGGGATGAACCAAACAGACCCTGTCAGCACCAATACTGGGGCCGGGGCCGGGGCCAGACCCAGACCGGACCAACAAAAACACACATCCTCTTGCAGTAGTGATGGCTTAGGGATTGGCATGTGACCCGAACCAGGCCAAACATTATTTCTTTGAGATTATCCTCACCAACATGAGTGGAAAGATCCCTTCTTTTTTCAGTTATGAGCGTGAAGGATGTGACTCATGACTGCCCCTCCATGTGAAGGAAGGAAAGAACGGAGCTCAGTAGAACAAGTCCAGCATAAGAGGTGAAGAGGAGAGAGGGGAGAGTCTTGAGGACTCGAGGTCCTGGCTTGATCTGGTCCCTAGCACTCTGGTTCCTACCAGCTCTCCCTTGAAGCAGTGTAGAGGATCAGGAGTGACAAGGCAGGAAGGACAGTTTACAGTTGTATTTATTGATCAGGGAAGGTTTCTCTAATCCGATTAAATGTACTCTCGCATGCACGCGCAATCCCTTCAGTCGTGTCCAGCTCTTCCTGACCTCAGGGACTGCAGCCTATCAGGCTCTTCTGTCCGTGGGATTCTCCAGGCGAGAATCCTGGGATCCTCAGGGGACCTTCCTGACCCAGGGATTGAACCCTCATCTCTTATGTGGACTCTTTACCACTAGTGCTACCTGGAAACCCCCAAATGTGCTCTTACATCTGAAAAAGGAAAGGAGTTGGTCCTGTAAAGACACAAGAGAAGAGAATTCCAGGTGGAGGGAATAGAATGTGCAAAGGTCCTGGGAGGAGGATGCTTGATGTTTTCAAGGAAAAGCTACTAGTAGGCAACATGTGGCTGGAACTGAATGAGGAGGGAATAACCTGTCCTGGCCTTTTCTCTGAGGGGTCTCAGCTGTGAGCTTACTCTCTGCCAGGATGAGAGCTGGCATTAGGGCTTGAGCCACGACTTCGAGAACCTCAGTGCATGTAGCTGCCTGGGGCCAGAAAGTCAGCCCAGCACTGAGGACTTTCCTGGCTCTGTAATTCTGCATCTGCACCCAAGGGATCTGACCTTCCTCCTCGCTTTCTCTAGTACCTCACCTAAGATCTCTCAGAAACTACAGTTTCTACCAGCCTCCAGAGAAGGGAACTCCTTTTGGCAGAGTAGACAGAAAAGCTTCAGTGGGAAGGGTTTCTTTCATTACAATTGCTGAGGTGTGACATTCCATGGACACGTGCCAATTCGTTCCCGGTGTGTTTGTTCCTTTCTTCATTCATTTAAGAAGAATTTATTGAGTATCTGATATCTGCCAAGGTATACAGAAAGGCACTGAATCTACAAAGATGAATCAGACAGGGTTTCTGCTTTCAAGGATCTCAGTCTGGGTGGGCGTGCTGGAGGCAGGCTTGTAAACAGATAATCAGAGAAAAACATGGCAGATGCCAGAGCTGAGGTGGGAGCACAGCGCTGCTGAGGAACCCTGAGGAGGAGAGATGGTTTTAGCTAGGAGAGGCAGCGTGGTCTGGGTTTCCCTGGTGGCTCAGATGGCAAAGAGTCTGCCTGCAATGCAGAGCACCCAGGTTTGATCTCTGGGATGGGAAGATTCCCTGGAGGAGGGAAAGGCAACCCGCTCCAGTATTCTTGCCTGGAGAATCCCATGCACAGAGGAGCCTGGTGGGCTACAGTCCATGGGATTGCAAAGAGCTGGACATGACTGAGTGACTAACCCTTTCACTTTAACTTTTAGGGTGGTCTACAGAGAGGAGGGAACCTCTTGGCTGGACATTGAAGGTGGAGGGGAATTTGACCAGTGGAGAGCTCTCCCAGAAATGCGGTTGAGAGGGACAACACACGTGAAGAGAGTGTAGTGGTGGGAAAGAGTGGGATGAGGAAATGATAAAAATTCAGAGTGGAGGATTTGGGGCTTGGACGTTGGTGGACAAAGTAGAGGTCAACCTCGCCTGCCTTGGGTATACAGATTTTGTTCTGTTGGTTTGGAGAATCAGTGTAGACTTTTAAGTAGGAATGTAAACAGATCAGACGTGGAACATGGTATGATGTAATACACCCCCTGCGTGTGATCTGCTGTGTGTGACTCTGAGACTCCATGGACTGTAGCCTGCCAGGGTCCTCTGTCCATGGAAATTTCCAGGCAATAATAGTGGAATGGGTTGCCGCTTCCTTCTCCAATAATATGGCATAATGATAATAATGGGAGATGGTCTAAAGAGTCAATGGTCAGTTGGTTGGGTTGAGACAGGGTCACAAACTCAAATACCAACAGGGTCAGGGGATGACTTGGGAGAACCAGGAGGTCAGCAGGTTGTGTCTTAAGAGGGCAGGCACCACTCAACTCAGTCAACTGCTGTCCCCGAGGGGACTCAGGTCCTGGGCTGCCGGAACTCCTGAGTTTTCAAGAGCAGCTGGAAACCCAGATCCTTATGTAAAAGCTCACCATTTTTAAATGTTGGCAACTCAATTCTACAGAATGCTGCATGGGCCAAACTGAACACATCTGTCAGCCTGATCTATCTGTGGGCCACTGGTTTGCAAATTCTGGGTTGAGAAAAGAGTTTTCTTTTTTTGTAAAGAGAGATCAAAATAGCTTTGGATCTAAAGATTCATGCCTGGAATGATCTCTCCTCTTGCTCTAGCAAATTCTTAATTATTACTTAAGATCCAGTTCAATTCTCCTCTATAAAGCTTTCCTCAAGACCCGCCCTCTCCCGCCACACACCCGCAACCACCCCCGAAAGCCCCCAAAGCACGTCATCGCGCGTTAATGCTCCATCACACCTTTCGTAGTCCCGTGCATGCAGGTGTGCGCTCAGCTGTGACCAGCTCTTGGCGATGCCAGGGACTCTGGCCCTCCAGGCTCCTCTGTCCATGGGATTCTCCAGGCAAGGATACTGGAGTGGGTGGCCATTTCCTTCTCCAGGGGATCTTCCTGACCCAGGGATCAAACTCATGTCTCCCGTGGCTCCTGCATTGCAGGCAGATTCTTCACCACTGAACCACCTGGAGAATTCAAATGCCTGCAAGAAAGCTAGGAGGCAGAAGTCAGCACCAAGAGACACAGAATCAACACTGCTGACAAATGGGTGGAATCCATGCTTGTGGGAGAAGTGGATGAAACTCGCAGCACGGGTCCTTGCAGCAGTCAGCTCCTGGCTGCCAGGACTTAGCCTGGAGGAGCGGGATGCAAACTGGCTCTGAAAGGAAATATGAGATGGTCAGGAGCAGGTTGGGCTCTTGGGATTTCAGAGAAGGCTCCACCCTCTGAGTTTCTGTAGGGTTTTTTTTTTTTTTTT
>SJYX01013593.1:0-13529 GCA_006410675.1 Oreotragus oreotragus
GCGGGGGTGCTGTCCACGCGGTCCGCTCCACCTCGGTCGTCGCGGACACCGTCTCGTGGACCTGCCCTCGCTCGGGTTGCTCTGGTGGCTGGGGTCTCCCCCAGCCGGCGCCGGTGAGTTTACGTGCTGCTGCTTTGCCCCGCTCGCTACTTCTGGGAGCTTTAACTTCTGTCGGCATTTCCATTGCCGTCCTGCCGTTGGTGGTGAGCGTTAGTCCCCACTTCCGTTTCCCACAGAGCAAATGCTCGTTTTAGGATTAGCAGGTGTTTACCGTTTTAAGAAATATTTCTGATTGTCTTCATCAGGAATTCTGCTGATGCTGTTTTTGGTGTCATCTGTGGGGAAACTTGTGGCCTTTCCCTTGGGTGGTTGCGGTGTCATGTTAATGGGTTCCTCAGGCCGAGCGTGCCCCTTGTCCCTGGAAGGGTGAGCAGGTCAGGACTGAGTGTTGTCTCCTGGTGTGGCATTTAGTGTCTGGCAGCATATGCGTGGCCAGTGCTGGTGTGTAACTTCCCCGTGTTTTGCACTGCATTCACCAGGCTTCTCTATCAGCGTTAACATTGTAGGTGCCTCATACAAGGGTGCGGAGGTTGCCCTGCTCCGTCAGCACCCTGGAATAATTGATGGAGCTCTGGAAATGCTTGGCTTTGGAAACGTGGCAGGAACCCCCGCGAAACCCTCTGGTCCTGGTGTTTTGTGGGGTGGTTTTTATGAAAACTTTCTATTTCTTTTATCCAGATTTGTCTCTTGAAGCTTTCTGTCTCCAGGGGGTCACCTCTGGTGAGCTCCGTTTTCCTCAGATACTGTCCATCCCTTCCACGTTTTACAGCTTCTGTTTATAGAGGTTTGAAAGCAGGGCCTTGAGGAGTCCCTTACGTATTTGTCTCGGTGACCCGCTGCCTTTTCGTTGCTGATACTGTGTCTTTGTGGTTTCTTCCCTCTTTTCTTGACTACTTAGCTCTTGGTCGTCTCTTTTGTTAATACTTTATGGAAAACAGGATTTTAATTTGTAAATAAGTTCTATTGTTTTTCTGTTTCCCACCTCATTAATAGTATTAACTTTCATTTATATGCTTCTTTCCTTGTGGTTACTTTTGACCTTTTTGCTCTTTTCCTACCTTTTGAGTTAAGAATGAAGTCCATTTGATTTTTTTTTTTAATGCATGAAATATTGAGCATTTTGACTTCTTGTCTAGTAACTGCTTTAAACATGCACTGTTGATTTTCATAGGTGATATTTTCACTTTTTTTAAAAGAATTTCTTCAGTGTAATTTTTTTTTTCTTTCTCCAAGAGTTGTCTAATAGATTGTTTTTGAGATGGGAGGAACTTCTTAGCTTCAGAAAATATTTTAAGCATTTGTGTGTGTTATTTCACTGCCAGTGCCGGTGTGTTAGAGCTGGTTCCCATAGCCGTGGGGTCCCGGTGCCCCCCAACGAGCTTGCTGTGGCCCCTCATTCATTTATAATTTCTTTACTTCCTTTTAGTAGTGTTCGTTTTTAGTTATCAGTATACAGATCTTATACCTTTTTTGAATATGTTCCTAGGATTAAACAAATATTCTAGTAGAGTTATTAGTTTGTCTTGAACTTAAAACTCCTGGACAAAGTAATTCTAGTTTTGAGAACAGTCACCATATTAACAGGAAGCCTTCTGTTCCACCAGGTTCCACACGTATAGCCGTTTTCCCGTGCTCACTTCCTCCCCTCCCTCCTTGTGTTAATGCGCACGTTACGTGTTCCTCTGGACTGCTCGGCGAGCTGCAGACACGATGCTCCTGACCCCCAAATGCAGACTCTCTTATGTAACCCCAGGGCTGGTGTCAACAGCAGCATTAACACTGGTCAGTACTCTGGCCTGAGGGTCTTCCTGCTGTTCCTGGGAGAGACCTTGTCAGTGAGCCCAGTGACACGTTTCTCCGCTGAATGAAATCCAGGATCCCGTTTGGTTTTGGTGGTGCCGTCTCCTTGGCCTTCTTGAACCTGGACGGTCAGGTCCTCCGTCTCTACTTACCTGCGACGCTGACGCAGGAGAAGGCTGCAGGTCGGCTGTGCTGCGGGCCGTCGCCCAGCCGGGCGTGTCTCCTGTCCCCATGTGTCCCTTCGTTTTTGGCAGGAGGGCCTGGAGAGGCTGCCGTCTCCTCCTCGCTGTCTGGCGGCAGGGGCGCGTGAGGTCTGGTCTGTGCCCCACCGCGTGGCCCAGGCCCTGGGGTTAAGCCGACGTCCGTGAAGTGTCTCCTCTGCAGAGTTGTCCTTCCTCCACTTTTACCTAGTTTCTTGGGGAAGGTTCTTTGAGACTGCGTGGCTGTCCTGCCGTTTATGGGACTCTCAGCTGCAGTTCTCAGGCCCGCTGGGCGTTCTTGCCTGAATGAGTTACTATCATCCCTTGACCTGTCCTCTCCTGTGTTGCTCTGGTGACTGGGCTCTTCTGTATGAGTCAGTCCTCATAAGGATGTTGCCAATTCCATCCTTCCTTTACCAGTTGTCAGCGTCTGCTCTGACGGAGAGCTTCTTCCTTTTCCCTTGTGTGTGTTTACAACCATGTGGACTCGTGGACTTTTCCTTTACTTTTTTATTACAAGGCTATAACGGACTTGCCTGGGGGCCCAGTGGCTAAGACTGAGCTGGTGGCCTGGGTTCCACCCCGGTCAGGAAGCTACCACAGCAAAGATGGAAGGCCCCCTCTGCCACCACCAGCACCTGGCACAGCCAGATAAATCGATACACGATAGACGTTTTTTAGAGGCTATAATAAATAAAAGTTATAATCTGTTATCACCATCGTCTTTTTTCATGCTCATATTGTTGCCGAGTTGGCCGGCAGAAGGAAGCCTGTCGGGCTGGCCCCTGGGCCCTTTGGCGATGGCCCTGCCTTGCTTTGATCACTTCCTTGCTCTTTCATGTAACAGAATGATCTAGGCTTATCTTACTCTCTCTGTCCCAGTCCTGGATTCAGCCATTTCTCCAAGAAGTCTTAATCACTCTCTGTGAAGAATGGTGTTTTGTAACCAAGAATTGCATGCTCCCGTTGCTCTGGAGCATCACACCGTCTTAGGGGACGAGGCCGGGAGGGTGATCGTCACGCTCGCAGCTGCGTGAGCCAGTGGCCCACACACGTCTGTGTGCGGTGCAGACTGCGGCCACAGGCAGCCTGCCAGCTCCAGTGGGCGGGCGGGTGCTCGCGGGGGGTCCGGTGGTGTAGGAGTTGTGGCCGTGGGCTGTGGGAGGACTGGCAGAGAGTGCTGGGGCAGGCTTGGGGAGCACTGCAGCCACGGAGGGAGGCGCCTTGACCTCGACCCATCTGTCTGAGAGACCGCGGGTGAGTCGCTTCCCCTCCCTGAGTTCAGTTTTCTTATTTAAAAGATTAGGGTCTCAGGGACTTCCCTGGTGGTCCAGTGGCTAAGACTCTGCGCTCCCAATGTAGGGGCCCTGGATTCAGTCCCTGATCAGGGAACTGGATCCCATGTGTCCCAGTGAAGGCGGAGGACTCCGTGTGCTGCAGCTGAGGCCCCGTGGCCCCGACGTCTTCTCCCCAGGACATGGCAGGCATGGGGCCAGGTGTGCTGGGCAGCCTGGTCTCCAGTGGCACCCTGCTCTTCATCCTAGACTCTCCTAGCTGCTCTGGCTCCAGAATCCGCCCATCTGAAGCCACTCTGGCGGGCCCGTGGGTAGCAGTCAGTGGAGGGAGGCGTGGGTCTAGCCCAGGGAGGGCTCTGCTGTGGGGTGGTTCACGGTATCTTCTGGGCCCTCAGTGGGCAGCAGCCTGGGCCGCTGGGCCTGCCCCGCAGAGGTGTGGGCGGGACTGGGCATTGTGTTGCTGCTGCTCCGTCCTCCCCGCGGGCAGCGCCTCGGTCTCTGAGCAGCACAGCCCGGGGCCTCCTGCCTCCCTGGAGCTGCACCGCCTGCCTGGGTGGAGCAGAGTACAGAAGGGAAGCAGGGCAGGGCTCCCCAGCAGCCTCCCCGCCAGCACGCCTGGGACCAGGTGAGCGGAGGGCGTCTGGGTAGGGGGCAGGCCGTGGCCGTTCCCCCTCTGACTGGCCCAGCCCGCAGAGCCTCTTCCTCCCCAGGCCTGCCTTCTCCAGGGAGCCTTCCCACATGCCTCACATGGAGTGGGCCCTGTGAGGCCTGCGGCCGCTCTTGGCCCAGGTCAGGCGTTTAGTCCTGTTGCCCTGACCCCCTCTGCCTGTGTTGGTTCAGTGAATTGCAGAGACTTCACCACACAGGAGAGTCACATCCTTGGAGTCGGGCTGACGGGCCTGCCATCTCAGCCTCTCAGCCTGGCCCTGTGTCTGTGTTTCCAGGCCTGGCGTGTGGCCGGAGGAAAGTGGCCGTGTCTGGGGGGCGCTGGGCCGTGCCGGCGAGTGGGCTGCGGCCCATGCCAACCCCTGGGTCCCACGGTGCCTGGAAGCTGGCTCCACCAGGGCTGTGCGTGCCGGGGAGGGGAGGAAGGGGAGGCGGGGCCGGACTGAGCCCTGTGGTTGCTCGGGGCTGGGCGAGGAGGGGGGACAGAGGAAGAAGTGGGGAGACCCCAAGGCCCTGGGCTGGGGCTAGGGGGCTGTGGCCAAGCTCGGCCATGAGGGTGAGGTCTTGAGGGCTGTCAGCAGGGACACAGTCAGGGTTGGGTGGGAGCCGAGGTACTGGAGGAGGGGACTCCCCGAGTGGGTGTGTCAGGCCCCCGCCTCTGGCCTGCTGCCAAGGGCCCTCCTGGGGGTGCAGACCAGGGTGGTGGGAAGTTTGGGCTCGGTCGGGAGGAAGGCTGGACGCACCTCCCTCTGTGGACCTGGGGGCCCTGCCCCTTCCCCGGCCCCCGGGGCTCCTCTGGGCTGGGTGGTCCCGGGCTTCCCTCCCAGGGTCTGGGCCCACCGGCCCTAACACGGCTGACGTGGGGTCGGACAGGGCCTGAGGGCGTCTGGGAGCCCTCGCTGGCGGCACTGGGGCTTGTGAGTGTTTGGGTGGGGGCGGGCGTGGGGGGCCTCAGTGTGAGGACACGTGCCTTGAGGGTGGCCTCCCCCACACGCCTCCTCTTGTGTGGCTTGCCAGCCTCCCTGGGGCTCCCTTCCCTGTGTGGGGAGACTGGGTCCTGGCTGAGGACTGGGGCACCCGGCCAGGTGGGGCAGGCCGGGGATGCGGCCGTGTGCTCTGCCGAGGCAGGAGGCGTCCGGGGTGGGGAGGACGCCTGCTGTGGTCAGGTCCATCACCACGCTGGGAGGACCGCCCCGAGGCCGCAGCAGGAGCGAGACGCTGGGCATGGTGCAGCCCTCTGGGGAGGTCAGCTCTCTCCCGCAGAGGCTCTGTGGCTTCCCAGTGCCCTTCTCTTGCCCTGGTCAGCTCAGGCCTCTGGGAGGCCGAGGGCAGGAGGGAGAGCCCATCCTTTGCTCCCTCTCTGCCCCCGGGGCGCCCCCTCTGGCCTCCAGGCCTCGGCTTGCCTCACGGCTGCTGCTGTCCGGTGTCGCCGCGGGGCCCCGGCTCGCAGACGAGCTCCTGGAGGTCTCTGACACGGCACCCTGACCCACCAAGGGCGGGCGTGCTGCCCCGGTTACGGAAGAGAAAGCGGGACCAGAGGTGAGAGAGTGGCTCGTGCTGGGCCCCGCCGGGACCTGCTCTCCATCCTTGGGGGTCCCTCCGGTGTAGTGCCGGGGCAGGGCCCATGCTAGGACGTCCCCATGTAGACAGTACCACTCCTTGTCTGCTGCTGGGAGGGTCAGCCCTGGCCTTGGGGGGGCCCTGGCCTCTGCGAGCCCCAGGCCGACAAGAGAGAGCTGCAGGCAGAGGTCATGGGCAGGGCCCGCCCTACTGCGGCCTCAGCACTGGCCTTGGAGCCGGGTCGTTGGCCTCCAGCCTGGGCTGTGTCCGGGTGCCCCTTCCAGCCTGGCATCCTGTGGTGTCCTGCTGGCCGGCTGCTTCCTCCTCCAGGGCCTGGGGACTTTGTCCTGCGGGAAGGGCTGCATTGCTGGGGCGTTCCCTGGCACCCCTGCTTCCCCTGGTGCCCAGGGGGCAGGATCTGGGCAGTCCAGGGACAGACAGCTCCCTTCAGGCTGTTGCGGGGGGCTGATGTCCAGGGTACAGCCTGGCGCCACCATGAGCCAGGGGCTTGAGGTGGAGGAGGCCGGCCATCCGGGTGGGTGGTCACGGAAGCTGCTCTGGAGGAGGCCTCCTGGGGAGTGGGCATCACTCCCTGGAGCCTGGCCGGCAGTTTTGAGGCGGCCTGGGGCTTCTCCTGGGCACCCCAGCCCAGCGGTGTCTGCCGGCCCTCCGGCCTGGCTCTGCTGCAGCTTCCGCCCGCCCGCTGGGCTGCCAGCAACTCTGCTCCTGCCGCGGTGGCTGCCCGCGGTGCGGACACCCTGGTGGAGAAGGCGACCATAAGCTGGCTGTGCGGGGTGGGCGGGAACACTGGACAGGAGCCGAGGGTGCAGCCTGGCACAGGGCAGGTGGGGGGCACAGGGGGAGCCCCGGGGGTCTGTGAGCCCAGGCCCCTGAGGCCCAGAGCCCTGCCGGGGGCCCAGGCAGCAGGCAGAGGACATGCTCTGGGCGTCCTCCGGCTGGGCTGGCTCTGTGGTCCCTGCGGCAGGTAGCCTCCATTTCCCAGTCTCCGAGCAAAAGCACAGGCCGTGGGAGACTGCAGGCTAGATGAGGGGCAGGCTGGGGGGTCTTCCCTCCATCTCAGACCAGGACTGCCCACGACCCCACAGCTGCCTGGACGTCGGTGGCAGCCCCTTGGCCTGTTTCTGCCCCTCAGGCGACCTGTGCTGTTGGCTGGTCGCGGCAGTCCCGTCCAGCTGCCCGCCTGCGACCAGGCGCCGGGTGCACCCTCAGCCCGGCAGGTCCCTAGAGCCACCCGCAGCCTCTGCTCGTGGCCGAGGGACCGCCTCACACCAGTGCCCCTCCTGACTTCCCAGGGCTGGGCTGCCCCTTCCTCCAAGCTGTGGCTCGGAGGCTTGGCCCCTGTTCTCTGCTCCCGCTTGAGCTCTGCGGACCCCCAGGGTCTCTGAGAGCTCCTGTGGGAGCCCTTGCCACCCACTCGTCCAGGTCCCTGCGGCCAGCCCTCCTGCCCACTCTGGACTCACGCCTGGCGCCTGGTGGGTGCACGGCTGTCCTGGTCCCCGCCCGCCCCGAGTCTCTTGGCCGCGCAGGACAATGCTGGGGGCCCTGGGTCTTGTCAGCTCAAGGCAGACACCCGTGCAGCTGTTTCCAGGCCTAGCCTTCTGGAGGAGGATTTCACAGGGATTTTGCAAATTAAGCTTTAATGTTTTGGAAGTTTCCACGCATGAAGTTGAGAGAAGGAGCACTGCGTGGTTATTCAGGGAGAAGTCCCCCGCCCCTGCCAGCCGCCTTCCTCCCGTCCCGCGGCTGCTTTGGGTGCTTCCACGAGGCTGCTGACACTCTGAATGACACACTTGTGTGCTCTTCACTGCTCCATCTTGTTTCCACGCTTAGACATTAGCTGTTGACTCGCAAGGTGAGGTCGCGGCGCTCAGGCTCCCGGGAGCGTGGGCGGAGCCGGAGTGGAACCTGAGCTCCAGCTCTGACCGCCCCCTTCTCCCCCCACCCCGTGTTTTGTTTCCTCTGCAGGAAGGTGCAGCCCTGCGTCCTGTGAGAAGATGTCTTATGGATCCATCGCAGGCAGTGGCGGCCTGGGGAGCCGTGGCCCTTTCGGGGGGCCCTCCCGACAAGGCTATCAGCCCCTAGGTAAGGGCAGGGTGGGCGTGCGGTGGGGGGGGGGCAGCCAGGGGCGGCAGGGGACCGTCTCCACTGTGTTACCTTGGTAACCATGGTAACCACAGAAGGATTCTGTCCTTCTGACTGGCCCTGCCTTTGACCCCGGATTGGGGGTGACCCTGGCCCCAGACGGGCCGGGGTTGTTGGCGTTGGGTCAGCACCTGGGGAGAGCAGAGTGAGAGACACCGCTCTGCCTGGGGGCGGGTCCAGGCGTCCGCTGTGTCCCGTGGAGTCTGCAGGGCTGGGGGTACTTGGCAGACGGCCTTGTAGGTGCCCATGTGGACCTGGTGCTGCGTGTGGGGCACAGCCGGGGAGTGGAGGCCCATGGGTGACGGGCGGCGTCCTGGGCTCCACAGGGCAGATCTGCTTCTGGTTTCCGGGTGCCGGGCCGGGCCCCTTGCCGTGGGCTGGCTCTGCGGTCTGCTCACCCCCCAGCTCCCGTCCCCCTGCAGAGGGGTTTTCTGCCAGACCTGTGTCTGGGAAACTGACTCCAGGTCCTTAGGGATCCGCAGCAAGTGTGAGTTTGTGAGCATATGTGGTCACAGACTTGAAATGTGACGCAGACTTCTGGGGCTGGACCCCACCGCCTTCCCCACCCTGGGGTGTGGACGGCGGCTTCCCAGCTTGTCCTCTAGATTTTGCTGCCGTGTCATGTCCTTGAGCAGACCCTGTGGGCGTGTGTGTGTGTCTCTTGACTTCGAGCGGTTGAATCAGCCTGCGACTTGCTGGTTTTGCCCCCGAGGCACGGCCGTCTGCCTGGCGGCCCTTCCCTCTGTCTGCTCTGAGCACTCAGTCACGTGGGAGGTCGTGGCAGGCACAGCTGCTCCACGGGGGACAGGCCATCGGAGCGCCTGTCTTGGGCCCTGCGTTTGATGCTGAGGAGCTCGGATGCTGGCGCTGTTGGGACGGCCCCCACGATGGTCAGCACGACCACCAGGCGGTGGGGTGGGCAGCTCAGCGCCTGGTGGCCGTGCTGGCCCGGCCCTGTCTGGTGGGCCCGGAAGGGCGGCGGCCTTGGCTGTCTGCCCGCCTGTGGGCCTGGAGCCACGTCTTCTGGCTTCAGCTCGCGTTTCTCCGGCATCTGGTGGGATCAGCTTTTCCCGCGGTCGCTGGGTATCTGGGTCTCAGGTTAACTGTTTTTCCCTCCAGTTTGTCTTGCTCTTCTCGACGGGCAGGGAGTCCATGTGTCTTCTGGAGGCACTGTGCCCACCGCGCTGGCTTTTCCTTGTGGTGCTGCTGATGAGAGCCAGTTTTTAACTACAGCTCCTCTGTGTTTATCAGCCTTTCTTGTCAAAATGTGCATTTTTCTGTTTAGTAAATTCTAGCACAAGGATAATGGTTTTGCCTTTACTTCCTCTGAAGCTTATACAATTTGTTTTTCATATTTAAGTCTTGCGATCACCTGGAATTGATTTTTCTGTATGGGGAGGGTGGAGTGTAATACACTACTTTTCTCTGTTGATGTAACATTGTCCCCAGGCCCTTGACTGAAAATTCCCTCTCTACAGACCTGTGGTGCCAGCTGTGTGATAAGCGTGGTATCTATGCAGATTCTCCAGGTCAGTTTTTCTATTTCTGTGCGGAGTCGCACCCTGATTTTCACAGTTACTCTAACTGTTCATCCTGTTCAGGGCAGGTTGCTCCATTGCTGCTCCTTAGGTGCGCCCTGGGCACTCTGGCCCCAGTTGCTGCATGGATGTCAGAGCCCCCGCCCGTCACTCGGGCTGAGACTGGCCCCCATCCCGTGTTACCGTGAGACTCAGCCGTGCCATCCTCACCAGTCTTCTGCCCACGAGACCGTAGGCCTCTCTGTTGATGGGTCTTTAATGCAACAAAGGTTGTCATTTTCTCCATAAATATTTTACATATCTTTCACTAAGTTGATTTTAACAAAAATGAAACTTTTTTTTTTTTTTTGGCTGCTTTTGTAAATAGAACCATTATTAATGGGACAGGGGCTTCCCAGCTGGTGCTAGTGGTAAAAAAAAAAAAAAAAAAAAAAAAAAAAACCTGCCTGCCAGTGCAGGGGATGTCAGAGACGTGGGTTCAATCCTTAGGTGGGGAAGATCCACTAGAAGAGGAAATGGCAGCCCTCTCCAGCATTCTTGCTGCCTGGAGAATCCCCGTGGACAGAGGAGCCTGTCCACAGGGTCACGCAGAGTCGGACACAGCTGAGGCGACTTAGCATGCACGCGCGTTAATGGAACACAGTACTCATTCCAAGTCTTTGTTGCTGGTGCACACACGCACGCACAACTGGTTGTTCTGGGAAGGAAAGTGCAGGTTTTACATACTGTTTACGTCTTATTTTTAAACTTCCTGAATTTGGGAAATTCCATGCAGAAAAGTAGATCCAGGGGCATCATGAGCCCAGCACTGGCCTGCTGGGCATGGGGGTCATGCCCCGGGCTGGCCCAGCGTCACCTGCGCACTCGCGACCCCCCCTCTCGGGGCGGGTCTCCTCTCCGTGCCCAGATGTCGTCCAGATGCAGCGGGGCTTCCTGCCACCCGCGAGTTCCGGGAGCCCCGCAGAGACGCGGCGTGTCTGGGCTCCCGATGAGAGGCACACGCCACTGTTGATGGTGCCTTTTCGGTCTTTCCAGGCCTCTGGGTGCTCCCTTCTTAGTTTTCCTTTTTTTCTTTTTGTCCCTGGATTTGATTTCTTGAAGAAGCCAGCTTTTCCCTGTGGAACGTAGTTGAGTTCTGTCCACTGACAAAGTCACTGACGAAAGGTCCTGCCATGTTGCTGAAGTCCTTTTATTAATTGTAATAATTTGTTGAGTCTTGAGTTTTCTGTATCGACAGTGTCGCTTACGAGTAATGACAGTGTTCACCTCTTCTGTGTCAACGCTTTTATCTTTTATGTGTTTTTCCTTCTGTCCTGAGCCCACCGGAAGCCCTAGTTGAACTCTGAGTAGAAGTGGTGATTGTGGCCTCTCTTCTATTATTGCTATTTTATTTTCTGTTATTATTACTGTCATTTTATTTTCTGTTATTTGTTCCAGGACTTTTATCTTTTATGTGTTTTTCCTTCTGTCCTGAGCCCACCGGAAGCCCTAGTTGAACTCTGAGTAGAAGTGGTGATTGTGGCCTCTCTTCTATTATTGCTATTTTATTTTCTGTTATTATTACTGTCATTTTATTTTCTGTTATTTGTTCCAGGCTGCGCTGTGTGGCTTGTGGGATCTTGGTCCCCTGAGCAGAGATGGAGCCCATGATTCCTGCACTGGGGCATGGAGTCCTAACCATGGGCCTGCCAGGGAAGTCCCGGAGATTGTGCTCCCTTTTCTATTATTATTATTATATATTTTTTTAGGCTGTGTCGTGTGGCATGTGGGGTCTTAGTCCTGCTGACTGTGCTCTTTGTAAGTTTTTGGAAGAACGAGATTGCTCCTGCCCAGCGTCTGGGCTTTTGCTGTAAAGCCGCCCCCGCCGAGGGCCTGGAGCTCCCCTGTGGACTGCCTGTGGCTCATGCCGTCTGCCACAGCTGTCCAGGCTCTCTGCCTCTTCTTCGGTCAGCTTACTGTGTTTCTGTGGGTGCGTGTCTGCTTTTCTGAATGTTCACGTTGACTGAAGTAGCACGTGACGCAGTCGCATGTTATCCAGTGGGACCTGGGCAGCATCACTGTGTGGTCAGGGGCGCGGCCACGAGGGCAGCAGCCCTGGTTCCGACCGCCTGCTCTGCCGCCATCCAGCTAGGCGCTGACCACTGGGAGATGGACAGGGTTAGGCTCCTCTCTGGCGCGGGGAGACGGAGCGAATGAACAGGCTGAGCTCCGCTCCTGTCGTTTCACTAGCGTCCTCGGTCCCTGGATCACACCCTCTTTTATTCCTAATGTTGTTTAATTGTTGCTCCCAATTTTCTTGTTTTGTCATCAACATCGACAAACTTGTGACAGCTTTATAAACCCCTCCAAAGGGCCGAGTTGATTTTCTGAATCTCTATTAAAAGCTAGTTTTAAAATCTGATGGATTTCTTTCTGCCCACATTTTTACTGTTCTCCCCCTTCTTTCTTTGAGTTGATGCTGTTTCATTTTCCTAACTCCTAAGATCATTCATATCCAGTTTTTATTCATTTCTGATAAAAGCATTACCATTATAAATGTCCAAATATTCATGGTTTTAGTTGAATCTCACAATTCAAAAATATGTACCATTTTAAAATTAATGTTTAGTTGTAAATATTTAATTTCCCTTATGAATTCTTCTTTAACCCAAGATTTATTTAGAATTGTAGTTCATTTCCGAACATGTGTATTTCTTCCTAGTTCTCTTTTGAAACTGATTTCTATATTAATTGCATTTCTGTCAGAAAAGCATCTGTATCTGCTGACAGCTGTTGAGACTGGGGCTGCTTCTGGGGTACTGGGTGTGATTCTGGGGGTGACCAGCAGGGCTGCCAGGGAGGCAGGCTGGGGCTCCAGGCCAGGATGGAGGGCCCCCGCTGAGACCCCAGGTGTGGGAGCAGCTGTGATCGCCACTGCCAGCCGCGTGCCAAGCCCTGAGTGTTATGGGTTGCTTGGGGACCGTAAAGTGAATTATGCAGAGATTAGGGTGGGCCGTTGCCATAAAGTCCCATCACAAATGCAACAAAAAGCCAAGTGGAAAGTTACTATCATGTAAAGAACTCACACAAATGAGAGGAAAGCCCCCAGATCTGTATACTGACGGGCCAAGTCTGTGAAGAGAGGGTGTGGCTCACAGACCATGAGAAGGTACCTGGAGAGATGGATGTGAACTTGGCCCTTCTGTGGCTCGGCAGCAGGGGGTTGGGGGTGGGTTCACTTGCAGGGGAGGGCACCCGGCTCCCTGCCTCCTGCAGACCCCCTCCTTCCCTCTGTCTCGGCCCAGCCACGCCTCTTTGTTAGGGAACCTTCAAGGGATACTGGCAGAGATGTTTGCCACAGGGGATGTGAGGCAGAAATGCCTTTGCTCCCCAGCTCAGGGAGACAGTGTGATGGGCCGTGGTCTGGGATGGGGCCTGAGGCCATCCTGCGGATCCTTGGAGAGTGCCGGGCGCCCGCCCGCGTCCAGTGGGATGCCGGACGGACATGGCAGTCGACCCCCGTCTGGGCTTCTCATCGCCTGCGACCTCACCCCGGAGTGCTGATAGAGTTTCCTCGTGATGCGTGGTGGTGGATGATCTTTACTGTTTTCTGTAATAATTGCCTGCATTTGCATTTACATTGTGCCCCCAGAGTTCAGAGTTCACATGATTCTGGAGAGCAGACCAGACTGGCTCCTCCACGGCTGTCTGCGGACCTTGCGGGGCATCGGGGGGAGGTGGGCCGGGCCTGGACTTGTGCTGACCGGACGCCAGCGTGGCGAGGACGTCGAGCGCCTCTGGCCCCCTGCATCCCACGAAGCCGGTGGTGGCCCCATGGCGGGGCCTGGGCCACTGCGCCCCTCCTGACACAGTGCTCTCCGGCCAGCAGTCCCCAGGGCCGGGCCGTCTGCCTGCAAGGGAGCCTGGGCAGGCGCCTGGGGGAGAGGCCTTGCCCGCAGGCTCTCCCGGAAGCCCTGGGGAAGAGGACGTGTCAGGCCCTGCCCTCTCAAGAGCCGGGCCATCCTGGACCTACAGACATGCTCCACGCGGAGCCCTTTTCTGCAAAGAGGCTGCTGCTGCAGGAGCTCAGTGCTGAAGCTCTGGACTTTGCTTGCCCTTTGACATGATTAGACGTCTCCTCCAAGGCAGACTTCTGGACAGTGCACCCCACCGCCAAGCGCCCAGGCTGTGGTGTGTGGTCTCAGCCTGGCACCACTGCCTCTTGATTCCGAAGAGCTGTGCACAGGAAGCAGCTTGGTTCCCGAGGT
>SJYX01013594.1:3283-20059 GCA_006410675.1 Oreotragus oreotragus
TTCTGACTGGTGTGAAGTGGTATCTCATTGTGGTCTTGATTTGCATTTCTCTGATAATGAGTGACGTTGAGCATCTTTTCATGTGTTTGTTAGCCATCCGTATGTCTTCTTTGGAGAAATGTCTATTTAGTTCTTTGGCCCATTTTTTGATTGGGTCGTTTATTTTTCTGGAATTGAGCTGTATAAGTTGCTTGTATATTTTTGAGATTAGTTGTTTGTCAGTTGCTTCATTTGCTATTATTTTCTCCCATTCAGAGGGTTGTCTTTTCACCTTGCTTATAGTTTCCTTTGTTGTGCAGAAGCTTTTAATTTTAATTAGATCCCATTTGTTTATATTTGCTTTTATTTCCAGTATTCTGGGAGGCGGATCATTGAGGATCCTGCTGTGATTTATGTCGGAGAGTGTTTTGCCTATGTTCTCCTCTGAGTTTATTTTTGTGTACTGTTTTAGGAGGTGTTCTAGTTTCATTCTTTTACATGCAGCTGTCCAGTTTTCCCAGCTGTTTGAAAAGGCTGTCTTTTCTCCATTGCATATTCTTGCCTCCTTTGTCAAAGATAAGGTGCTCATAGGTATGTGGGTTTATCCCTGGGCTTTCTATATTGTTCCATTGGTCTATATTTCTGGTTTTGTACCAGTACCATACTGTCTTGGTGACTGCAGCTTTGTAGTACAGTCTGAAGTCAGGAAGATTGATTTCTCTAACTCCATTTTTCTTTCTCAAGATTGTTTTGACTATTCAGGGTCTTTTGTAATTTCATAAAAATTGTGAAATTATTTGTTCTAGTTCTGCAAAAAATATGATTGGCAGTTTGATAGGGATTACATTGAATCTGTAGATTGCTTTGGGTAGGATAGTCATTTTCACAATATTGATTCTTCCAAACCAGGAACATGGTATATCTCTCCATCTCTTTGTGTTGTCTTTGATTTCTTTCATCAATATCTTATCGTTTTTTGCATACAGATCTTTTGTTTCTTTAGGAAGATTTATTCCAAGGTATTTTATTCTTTCTGTTGCAATGGTGAATGAGGTACTTTCCTTAATTTCTCTTTCTGATTTTTCTTTGTTAGTATATAGGAATTCAAGGGATTTCCCTGTATTAATTTTATATCCTGTGACTTTACTATATTCATTGATTAGCTCTAGTAATTTTCTGGTGGCATCTTTAGAGTTTTCTATGTAAAGAATCATGTCATCTGCAAACAGTGAGAACTTTACTTCTTTTCCCACCTGGATTCATTTTATTTCTTTTTCTTCTCTGATTGCTGTGCCTTGGACTTCCAGAACTATGTTGAATAATAGTGGTGAATGTGGGCACCCTTCTCTATTTCCTGATTATAGGGGAAATGTTTTCAGTTTTTCACCATTGAGAATCATGTTTGCTGTAGATTTGCCATATGTAACCTTTATTGTGTTGATGTATATTCCTTCTGTGCCTACTTTCTGGAGAGTATTTATCATAAATTGATGTTAAATTTTGTCAAAAGCTTTCCCTGCATCTATTTAGATGATCAGGTGGTTTTATCCTTCAGTTTATGAATGTGGTGTATCACATTGATTGATTTGGGTATATTGAAGAATACTTGCATCCCTGTGATAAAGCCCGTTTTATCATGATGTATGATCTTTTAAAATATGTTGTTGATTCTGTTTGCTAGAATTTTGTTGGTGATTTTTACATCTATGTTTATAAGTGATACTGGCTTGATATTTTCTTTTTTTGTAACATCTTTGTCTGGTTTTGGTATCAGGGTGATGGTGAACTCAGAATGAGTTTTGAAGTTTTCCTTCCTGTGAAATTTTCTGAAAGAGTTTGAGCAGGAGAGGTGTTAGCTCTTCTCTAAGCTTCTGGTAGAATTCAACTGTGTATCATGTCAATGTATGCCAAAACCAATACAGTATTGTAAAAAAAAAAAAAAATTCAACTCTGTAGCCATCTGGTCCTGGTCTTTCATTTGTTGAAATATTTTTTATTACAGTTTCAATTTCCAAACTTATGATTGGTCTGTTCATTTTTTCTATTTCTTCTTGGTTCAGTTTTGGAAGGTTATACTTTTCTAAGAATTTGTTCATTTCTTCCAAGTTGTCTATTTTATTAGCATATAGCTGCTCATAGTAGGCTCATGATCCTTTGCATTTCTGTATTGTCTGTTGTAACTTCTTTTTCATTTCTAATTTGATTGATTTGAGTCTTATCCCTTTTTTTTCCAGATGAGTCTAATCGTTTGTTAATTGTTTATTTTCTGAAAGAGCCAACTTTTAGTTTTATTGATCTTTGCTATTTTCCCCTTTATTTCTTTCTTACTTCTTCCCTGATCTTTATCATTTCTTTCCTTATACTAACTTTGGAATTTTTTGTTCTTCTTTTCCTAGTTCTTTAGGTGTAATGTTAGGTTGTTTAAGATTTTTCTTGTTTCCTGAGGTAAGATTGTATTGCTACAAATTTCTCAGCACTGGTCTTACTGATCTTATAGGTTTTGAGTCGTCATTTTTCCTTTGTCACTTGTTTCTAGATATTTTTTAATTTCCTTTTTAATTTCTTCAGTGACCTCTTGGTTATTTAATCATATTGTTTAGGTTCCACGTGTTTGTGTTTTTTATATATATATTTTTTCCTATAGTTGGTATCTAATTTTATAGCACTATTATCAGAAAAGATGCTTGAAATGACTGCAACTTTTAAAAATTTACCAAGGCTTGATTTATGACTCCAGATATTATCTTCCCTGGAGAATGTTCCATGTACACTTGAGAAACAAATGAAATCTACTATTTTTGGATGAAATGCCCTGTAGATAGCAATTAGGCTGAACTTTTCCCATGTGTCATTTAAAGCTTGTGTTTCCTTATTAATTTTCTCTCTGAATGATCTATCCATTGGTGTGTGTGTGGTTTTAATGTTCCCCACCATTATTGTCTTACTGTTGATTTCCCCTTTAATAGATGCTAGCATTTGCCTTGAGGTGCTCCTTTGTTGGGTGCATATATACTTTTAATTGTTATATATTCATCCTGGATTCACCATTATGTAGTGTCCTCCTTGTCTTTTGTAATGGTCCTTATTTTAAAGTCTTTTTTTTTTCTGATATGAATATTGTTACCCTCTCTATATTTTGATTTCCAATTGCATGCAATATTTTTTCCAGCCTCTCACTTTCAGTCTGTATGTGTCCATAGGTCTGAGGTAGGTCTCTTGTAGACAGCATATATAGGGTTCTTGTTTTTGTATCCATTCAGCCAATTTGTATCTTTGTGTTGGAGCAGTTAATCCACTTACATTTAAGATAATTATTGATATGTATGATTCTATTACCATTTACTTTATCATTTAGGGTTTGTTTTTGTAGGTCTTTTCTTTCTCTTGTGTTTCCTGTCTAGAAACTCCTTTAGCATTTGTTGTAAAGCTGGTTTAGTGAAGTGAAAGTCATTCAGTTGTGTCCAACTCTTTGTAACCCCATAGACTATACTGCCCATAGATTTTTCCAGGACAGAATACTGGAATATTCAGGGTAGCTGCTCCCTTCTTCAGGGGATCTTCCCAACCCAGGGATCAAACCCAGGTCTCCCACATTGCAGGTGGATTCTTTACCAGATGAGCCACCATGGACATCCAAAAATTCTGGTGTGGGTAGCCTATCCCTCTTCCAGTGGATCTTCCAAACTCAGGAATCAAACCAGGGTCTCCTGCATTGCAGGCAGATTCTTTACCGGCTGAGCTACCAGGGAAGCCCTGTTTTGGTGGTGCTGAATTCTCTTAACTTTTGCTTATCTGTAAAGATTTTGGTTTCTCCTTTGAATCTGAATGAAATAAGTGCTGGATAGAGCAATCTTGGCTATTTTTTTTTTTTTTTTCTTTTCATCACTCTAAGTATATCCTGCCACTGCCTTCTGGTCTGCATAGTTTCTGTTGAAAGATCAACTGTTATCCTTATGGGGATTCCCTTGTATGTTATTTGTTCATTTTCCCTTGCTGCTTTTAATATTTGTTATTTGTGTTTAATTTTCATTATTTTGATTAATATGTGTTTTGGCATGTTTCTCCTTGGGTTTATCCTGTGTGAGAGTCTCTGAGCTTCCTGGACTTGGGTAGTTATTTCCTTTCCCATGTTGGGGAAGTTTTCATCTATAATCTCCTCAAATATATTCTCAAACGTTTTCTCTTCTTCTCTTCTGTGACTCCTATAGTTTGAATGTTGTTGCACTTAATTGTTGGGGTCCTTTAATTGACAGGGACCTGGTGGTCTGGAGTAGACAATAAGAAAGTGAAAGAAAGAGAGCTGGAGGGAGGGAGGGAGTGAAAGGGAGAGGAAAAAAAAAAGAAACAAAGGCACAGGGACCCAAGCTCTGATGGAGCAAAGGTGCTTTAATGATTTTTCTATGAGTGTATATAGGCTGTGGTACAAGAAATTTCTTACGACAATGATAAAGATCAGAAAACTAAATGTACAGTAACCATTACCAAGGGAACAAGGGATTAATAATGGTCACAAGGTCAGGAGATGATCCATATCTCAAGAAAGAGGCTCGAGACTAAGCAGTTTTGTCATAAAAAGAATGTTTACTAAAGGATATTGAAGCCTGTCTCACACAATGACCTCAGTTCCTGGGAGCAGCGGACTGCTCCACTTGAAAAGAAGCAAAGGACTTGTGAGAAACAGCACGTAGGAATCCTCCTGTTAAACACACCCCGACACTTAATGTTGTCCTAGAGGTCAACATTCAGAAAACGAAGATCATGGCATCCAGTCCCATCACTTCATGGGAAATAGATGGGGAAACAGTGGAAACAGTGTCAGACTTCATTTTTGGGGGGCTCCAAAATCACTGCAGATGGTAATTGCAGCCATGAAATTAAAAGACGCTTACTCCTTGGAAGAAAAGTTATGACCAACCTAGATAGCATATTCAAAAGCAGAGACATTACTTTGCCGACTAAGGTCCGTCCAGTCAAGGCTATGGTTTTTCCAGTAGTCATGTATAGATGTGAGAGTTGGACTGTGAAGAAGGCTGAGCACTGAAGAATTGATGCTTTTGAACTGTGATGTTGGAGAAGACTCTTGAGAGTCCCTTGGACTGCAAGGAGATCCAACCAATCCATTCTGTAGGAGACCAACCCTGGGATTTCTTTGGAAGAAATGATGCTAAAGCTGAAACTCCAGTACTTTGGCCAGCTCATGTGAAGAGTTGACTCATTGGAAAAGACTCTGATGCTGGGAGGGATTGGGGGAGGAGGAGAAGGGGACGACAGAGAATGAAATGGCTGGATGGCATCACTGACTCGATGGACATGAATCTGAGTGAACTCTGGGAGATGGTGATGGACAGGGAGGTCTGGCATGCTGCGATTCATGGGGTCGCAAAGAGTCGGACACGACTGAGTGACTGAACTGAACTGAACTGAGAGGTCTCTGAGGCTGTTCTCATTTCTTTTTATTCTCTTTTATTTATTCTGCTCTGCTTCAGTTATTTTCACCATTGTATCTTGCAGCTCTACCTCAGCTATTTTACTATTGTTTCCCTCTAATGTATTTTTAATCTCAGTTATTTTGCTGTTCATTGATGATTTTCAATTCTTTACTTCTTCTAGGTCTTTGTTAAACATTTCTTGTATCTTCTCAATCTGTGCCTCCTGTCTATCTGTGCATCCATTTTATTCTCACGTTTTTGGATCATCTTTTCAATTACTTTGAATTCTTTTTTTTTTTTTCAGGCAAACTGTCTATTTCCTTTTCATTTATTTGGTCTTGTGGTTTTAACCATGTTCCTCCAACTGCTGTATGTTTCTCTCTCTTTTCATTTTGTTTAATTTATTGTATTTGGAGTCTCCTTTCTGCAGGCTTGAAGGTCTTAGTTCCTCTTAATTGTGGAGCCTCCTCACCATGGGTGGGGTTGTATCTGTGCCTTGTGAAGGTTTCCTGGTTGAGGGGACTTATGCCTGTGTTCTTGTGGATGGAGTTGGATTGTGTCTCTCTGAAGGGCAGTGCCATGTCCAGTAATTTGTTTTGGGATGTCAATCAGCTTGGTATTGCTTTGGGCAGCCAGTCTGCTAATTGGCTGGGTTGTGTTCTTGTTGTGCTAAAGGTTTGGTTTGAGGCATCCAGCACTGGAGTTTGCCGGCCTTTGAGTGGAGCTTGGTCTTATTGTTCAGATAGAGACCTTTGGGAGAGCTCTTGTTGACTAATGTTTCATGGAGTTGGGAATTCTCTGGTAGTCCAAAGTCTTGGACTTGGGTCTCCCACCTTAGAGGTTCAATCTTGGCCCTTTACTGTAGCACAAAACCTTCACAGGTTACACAGCATAGAAGACAAAACCCCAAGACTAATGGTGAAATCAACACTCAACAGCCCAGAACAGCCAAAGAAACTGACTCACAAAGAGAAATGAAGAGAAAAAAAAAGAAAAAAGAAAAAAAAATACAAACAAGAGTCAAAATAGAGGAGAGTAATCAAGCTAATAGAAAAACCAGTAAGTGAAAATGGATACTAAAAACTAGACTAGAAAAAAATACATATTCAAAAACATAGGGGAAAATGTAATATAATGAATGTATACTGTAAAAGTAGGAAAATAATTTATTTAAAAATAAGATAATTTTAAAAAGGAAAAATTAGGTTATAAAAAATTAAAGGAATAATAAAGAAAAAAGGTAGAATAATTTGAAAAAGAATAAAAGAAAAAAGAGAAAAATATATAGAGAGTGATAGTAAGAAGAATGGGCTTCCCTGGTGGCTCAGAGGGTAAAGAATCTGTCTGCAATGCAGGAGATCCGGGTTCAATGCCTGGGTCGGGAAGATTCCCTGGAGAAGGGAATGTCTACTCACTCTAGTATTCTTGCCTGGAGAATTTGATGGACAGAGGAGCCTGGTGGGCTTCAGTCCACAGGGTTGCAATTTGTATTTCCTTCATTTACCTCTCCACACCATGTGTGCCAGTCAATCTGCCTACTCAGAAATTTCTCCAATATTTCTAGGAAGGTCTCCAGACCCGTTGTGGGTAGTGTGGGGTCAGGTAGACTCTGATCTGGCCTTACTCCAGTTTGTAATTGTTCCCAAAATCCACACTTGCCCATAAATTCACAATCTCAGGCTAATTCCAAGGACTTAATCCACTACCTGAGGGTGCAGAAGTGATATCCCCTCTTCACCTTTGCTCACACAGCCCCACTGTTGGTCTGCTTTGGTTTTGACCCTGCCTGTACTTGTAGGCCTCCCTCTTGTGTCTGTTCTCTGCCCAGACAAGAGGGGGTGAAAGTAGCAGCTTATTGAGGCTCACTTACTGAGTTGAGCTGAGGAGAGGGAGAGATATGGCAGACACAGTTGGGGTGTGTGGGGAGTATCTGCTGCAGCAGAATCTTTTGGGAAGTTACCACAGTCTGAGGCAGGTTGTGTGCTTCCCCAGGGGAGTTGGCCCTGGGTTGTTGGTCCCTCAGCAGAGTCAAGCTGCTCAGGCTCTCAGGAAAGTGTGGGCAGTGACTTGTGTCAACTCACAGCTTGGTGGTAGCTGTGACTCCTGGCGTTGAGCCCATAGTAGGCTCCTGTCTTCCACCTCTGATACCCACACCAGCCCTGGCAGCAGTCAAGTGGTCATGTACCCCCTCTAGTATCCCAAACTGCAATTGCATCTAGTTTTGCCTTTGGCATTTGCACCAGCTTTTCTACCTCTGGAGTCACAGGCTGCAGTCAGCTTGTGCCAACTACAGCACTCAGGAAGGCCGGGTACTGCATTCTGGGAGTGCTCGGAGTTAGAGCATTTTCATAGCAATGATCTCTTGTCTCTCTGGCAGGCCCAGGCTTTTCTGTGGACTCCCTCAGCTGCGTTGTACTGGCCCCCTTTGAGTATCTTCATGGCAGCCAACCCCAGTCCTCTTCCTGGGGTTTTACCTCCAAAGCCTGAGCCTGAGCACCCAGCATCCACTCACAATGGTGGGCATGTAAACTAATTCTTGGCTGGGAAGGGCTGTTTAGCAATGATCTTGTGGTAAATTATCTGCTTTTCCTTCTAAGCACTTGTTGCTATGTTCCCCTCTGAGGTTCTGAAGCTCTCCTCTGACTGTGCCTGTGAGAGGTTTCTGAGTCTGTGGAAACTTTTCCTCCTTCATGAGTCCCTCCCCTAGGTGCATTTCCCTGTTCTGAAATCCTTTGTCTCCCTTTTTAAAATCTTTATCTTTTGTCCTACATCATTCTGAGGAGATTGGCTTGCCTTTTTTGAAAGTCTGGGGTCTTCTGCCAGCATTCAGGTGTTCTGTAGGAGTTGTTCCATATGCACATGAAGTTTTCATGTATTTGGGGGCAGTGTGGTCTCCCCATCTTATTCCTCCACAATCTTGAAAGTACCCTCCCCCCAGGGCTTTATTTTGAATGTACTTGACAGAATTTTTTTGAATTCCAGGAGCCCATCAAGTTGTTGCAGATTGGTTCTTTGCTTGAGCACTCCTTCAAGACGTAGCTGGGCTTTCTCAGAGCCAAGTGTTCAGTCCAAGCAAAAAATAAAGTTTTCTAAGTTCATTTCTGAGCATGTGCCCTGCGTGTGACCTTCTAAATGCCTACATATATATGGTTGCTTTTGAGTGTCTTAATTTTGCAAAGAGTTTCACTTCAACTTTTCTTTCAGGCTTTGTTATTATTCAGTTGCTAAATCATGTTCGACTCTTTGCAACCTCATGGACCTGAAGCATACCAGGCTCCTCTGTCCTCCACTATATCCTAGAGTTTGCCTAAGTGCATGTCCACTGAGTCAATGATGCTATCTAAACATCTCATCCACTGCCACCCCTTCCCCTTTTGCCTTCTATTTTTCTCAGCATCAGGGTCTTGTCCAAAGTCAGCTCTTTGCATCAGGTGTTCAAAGCACTGAAGCTTCAGCTTTAGCATTAGTCCTTCCAACAAATATTCAGGGTTGATTTCCTTTAGCATCGACTTTCCATTTAGCATCGCTTTGCAATCCAAGGTGATCTCATGGCAATCTCAAGATCCAAGACTCTCAAGAGTCTTTTCCAGCACCACAGTTCAAAAGCATCAAATCTTTGGTGCTCAGCCTTCTTTATGGTCCAACTTTCACATCCATACATGACTACTGGAAAAACCATAGCTTTGACTAGACGGACCTTTGTTGGCCAAGTGATGTCTCTGCTTTTTAATATGCTCTCTAGGTTTGTCATTGCTTTCTTTCCAAGGAGCAAGCATCTTTGAATTTCATGTCTGTAGTCCTTGTCTGGAGTGATATTTGAGCTCAAGAAGATAAAATATGTCACTATTTCCACTTTTCCCCCTTCGATTTGCCATGAAGTAATGGGACTGGATGCCATGATCTTAGATTTTTAAATGTTGAGTTTCAAGCCAGTTCTCTCACTCTTCTCTTTCACTTTCATCAGGAGGTTCTTTAGTTCCTCTTCACTTTCTGCCATTACAGTGGTACCATCTGCATATCTGAGACTGTTGATATTTCTTCCAGCAATTGTAAATCCAACTTGCGATTCATGCAGCCTAGGATTTCACATGATGCACTCTGCATATAAGTTAAATAAGCAGGGTGACAATATACAGCCTTATGGTACTCCTTTCCTAATTTGGAACCAGTCAGTTATTCTATGTCCAGTTCTAACTGTTGCTCCTTGACCTATATACAGATTTCTTAGGAGACAGGTAAGGCGGTCTGGTATTCCCATCTCTTTAAGAATTTTCCACAGTTGTTGTGATCCACATAGTCAAAGGTTTTAACGTAGTCAATGAAGCAAGAAATGAAAGTGAAGTCGCTCAGTCGTGTCTGACTCTGCGACCCCATGGACTGTAGCCCACCAGATTCCTCTGTCCATGGGATTCTCCAGGCAAGAATACTGGAATGGGTTGCCATTTCTTTCTCCAGGGGATCTTCCTGACCCAGGGATCAAACCAAGGTCTCTCGCATTGCAAGCAGATGCTTTAACCCCTGAGACACCAGGGAAGCTCCAATGAAGCAGAAGTAGATGTTTTTCTGGAACTCCCTTGCTTTCTCCACGATTCAACAAATGTTAGCAATTTGACATCTGGGTCCTCTGCCTCTTCAAAAACCCAGGTTGTACATCTGGAAATTCTTGGTTCATGTACTGTTGAAGCCCCGCTTGAAGGATTTTGAGCATAACCTTGCTAAATGTGAAATGAGCACAATTGTGCAGCAGTTTGAATATTCTTTGGGATTGGGATGAAAACTGACCACCCTTTCCCGTCCTGTAGACACTGCTGAGTTTTCCAAATTTGCTGACATATTGAGTGCAACACTTTCACAGCATCATCTTTTAGCATTTTAAGAGATCAGGAATTCTGTCATGTCCATAGTAATGTTTTGTTCATAGTAATGCTTCCTGAGGCCCACTTGACTTCACACTCCAGGATGTCTGCCTCTACGTGAGTGACCACACCATCGTGGTTTCTGGGTCATTAAGACCTTTCTTGTGTGGTTCTTCTGTATATTCTTGCCATATCTTCTTAATCTCTTCTGCTTCTGTTAGGTCCTTACCATATCTGTTCTTTATTGTGCCCATCCTTGTGCGAAACATTCCCTGGATATTTCCAATTTTCTTGTAGAGATCTCTAGTCTTTCCCATTCTATTATTTTCTTCTATTTCTTTGTGTTGCTCGTTTATGAAGCTCTCTTATGTCTTCTTGCTATTCTCTGGAACTTTACATTCAGTTAGGTATATCTTTCCCTTTCTCCCTTGCTTTTCTCTTCTCTTCTTTACTCAGCTATTTAAGCATCCTCAGACAACCAGTTTTCTTTTTTACATTTCTTACTTTTTTAATGGTTTTGGTCATTGCCTCCTGTAAAATGTTAAGAACATCCATCCATAGTTCTTCAGGCACTCTGTCTACCAGATCCAGTCCCTTGTATCTATTCATAATCTCTACTGTATAATCATAAGTAATTTGATTTAGGTCATACCTGAATGGTTTAGTGGTTTTCTTTACTTTCTTCAATTTAAGATTGAATTTTGCAATAAGGAAAAAACAGCAGACATGAGTTTGAGTAAACTCCAAGAGTTGGTGATAGACAGGGAGGCCTAGAATGCTGCAGTCCATGGGGTTGTAAAGAGTCAGACATGATTGAGTGACTGAACTGAACTCTGCAGTAAGGCTCTTGTGATCTGAGCCACAGTCAGCTCCAGATCTTGTTTTTACTGACTGTATAGAGCTTCTCCATCTTTGCCTGCAAAGAACATAATCTGATTTCGGTATTGACCATCTGGTGATGTCTATGTGTAGAATAGTCTCTTGGGTTTTTGGAAAATGGAGTTTACTATGACAAGCATGTTCTCTTGACAAAACTCTGTTAGCCTTTGCCCTGCTTCATTTTGTACTCCAAGGCCAAACTTGCCTGTGACTCCAGGTATCTCTTGACTTTCTACTTTTGCATTCCAGTCCTCTATGATGAAAAGGACATCTTTTTTTTTTTTTTGGGGGGGGTGCTAGTTCTAGAACTTCTTGTAGGTCTTCATAGAATTGGTCAACTTTAGCTTGTTTGGCATCAGTGGTTGGTGCATAGACTTGGATTAGTGTGATGTTGAATGCTTTTCCTTGGAAACGAACTGAGTTCATTGTGCTGTTTTTGAGAATGCACCCCAATCCTGCATTTCAGAGTCTTTCATGATTATGAGGACTACTCCATTTCTTCTAAGAGATTCTTTCCCATAGTAGTAGATATAATCATCATCTGAATTAAATTTGTCTATTTATGTCCATTTTACTTCATTGATTCCTAAGATGTTGATGTTCAATCTTTCCATTTCCTGCTCGACTATGTCCAATTTACCTTGATTCATGGACCTAACATTCCAAGTTCCCCTGCAGTATTATTCTTTAGAGCACTGGAATTTAGTTTCACCACCAGTGAAAGTAAAATAAAAGTGAAAGTCGCTCAGCCGTATCCGACTCTTTGCGATCCCATGAACTATACAAGTCCATAGAATTCTCCAGGCCAGAATACTGGAGTGGGTAACTTTTCCCTTATCCAGGGAATCTTCCCAACCCAGGGATTGAACCCTGGTCTCCCGCATTGCAGACAGATTCTTTGCCAACTGAACTATCAGGGAACCAGACACAGCCACAAATAAGTGTCATTTATGCTTTCAGGATTTAGTTTATTTATTTAATCTCTCTACCCATAATCTACAGCCCCAGGTGGGTATGGTTCTGTATTGCCTTGGAGTTTTTATGAGCAGCATCTGCCATTTTTCACTACTCAGCTCCATTACTCTACATGCTCAACTTTTGTACAGTGAGCTCTCTCCATCTCCTTGACTTAACAAAAATCCAGTTCTTCCTAAGTATACCTGAATTACAGCACATTCAGTCATCAGGTTAAACATCTTTACAAAGGCTTTCATATCTATGAGTGAAGTCAACTGAAAAAAAAAAAAAGAGATATTAATTTTGTTAGCTTCCTGAAGATGGCAGCAGAACTCCATAAAATAAAACTTTATATACTTCCTCCCTGCCCTTGCCCCCTTCACCTTACTCCAAACTTGAGCAAAGTAGATATGCTTTTATGCATTGTTGCTTCCATTGATTTTAATCTTTAAAATAATTGTTTCTCAATGTGATAAGTGGAAATTTGTACCTCAGAATTATCTTAATATGCATTTCTTTGATAAGTAGGAAAGCTAAACATATTGCTACGTTTCACAGCATTTCTAATTTTTCTTTTTGAATGATATTCATATCCTTTACCATAAAGTTACATTGAGATATTATTTTATAGCTGCTATTTTTCTCAGTGGTTGCTGCATTTTCCCAATCATTTTTCTATGGAAAAATAATGATGTGTGCAGCTGAACACCCATATTTTCACACCACCAGAAACAACAATTTTAATGTTTAGATACATTTTTACTAGCTTTTCCCCATCTGTGTAGTTATTTGTATTTTCATATTTAACATCATTTTGCTTTTTTAAACAATTTTAATTTAAAAAAATTAATTTACTTTATTTTTGTTTATTTTGTTTTTGGCTGTGCTGGATGTTCGTTGATGCACGGGCTTTTTCTCTAGTTGCAGTGAGTGGGGGCTACTCTTTAGTTACAATGTGAGGGCTTCTCATTGAGATGGCTTCTCTTGTTACAGTTCCTGGACTCTAGGGTGTGTGGGTTTCAGTAATTGTGACTCCTGGGCTCTAGAGCACTGGATCAGCAGTTATGGCACATGGGCTTAGTTGTCCTGGGGCAAGTGGACTCTTCCCAGACCAGAGACTGAACTCTCTGGTTTGACAGGGGGAGTCTTTACCATTGAGCTACCAGGGAAGCCCATCACTTTGCTTCATATCCTGTTTTTATCATGTAAGTATTTAGTGACTATTCCCCATAACATTAATAATTTTTGCATAAGTGTTTTAAAAAAGCTTTGTTTATAATTTAAAAAAGCGATTCTTGAGCACTGTTGAAAACTTGGTAAAAATTAATGAGAAAAATAATTTAAAATCTCTCATACTGGAGATAATCATTGTTAAACTTTTGGTGTATTTTCCCAACACTTGCATTTTTCTATGCAAGTGTTACACATTTTCATTCCATTTGAGATCATATGTTTATATACAGTTTTCATTAATGTACAGTTTTACATGAGTATTATTTCATTCTATATATTACATGCTACTAGAACTTTTCAAAAACGTTTTAGTGTCTATATATTAAATAAACTGTTTAATCACTTTAATATTCTACTGCCATAGAACATTTAAAATATCCTTACTAATAGCCAGGACATGGAAACAACCTAGATGTCCATCAGCGGATGAATGGATAAGAAAGCTGTGGTATATATACACAATGGAGTATTACTCAGCCATTAAGAAGAATACATTTGAATCAGTTCTAATAAGATGGATGAAACTGGAACCAATTATACAGAGCAAAGTAAGCCAGAAAGAAAAACACCAATACAGTATACTAACACATATATATGGAATTTAGAAAGATGGTAATGAGGACCCTGTATGCAAGACAGCAAAAGAGATACAGATGTGTAGAGCGGACTTATGGACTCTGAGGGAGAAGGAGAGGGAGAGGGAGAGGGTGGGATGATTTGGGAGAATAGCATTGAAATTTGTATACTATCATGTAAGAAATGAATTGCCAGTCTATGTTCAATGCAGGATGCAGGATGCTTGGGGCTGGTGTATGGGGATGATCNTACAGAAATGGTATGGACCTAACTGAAGCAGAAGATATTAAGAAGAGGTGGCAAGAATACACTATACAGAAGCTGTCTCTTATACACATCTAGATGTGTATAAGAGACAGGAGAGGGAGAGGGAGAGGGTGGGATGGTTTGGGAGAATAGCATTGAAATATGTATACTATCATGTAAGAAATGAATCGCCAGTCTATGTTTGATGCAGGATGCAGGATGCTTGGGGCTGGTGCATGGGGATGATCCACAGGGATGATGTGGGGTGGGAGGTGGGAGGGGGGTTCATGTTTGGGAGTTCATGTACACCTGTGGTGGATTCATGTCAATGTATGCCAAAACCAATACAATACTGTAAAGTAAAATAAAGTAAAAAAAAAATTAAAATAAAAATAAAAAAATAAATTAAAAAAAGAAAAAATAATAAAATATAAAATATTAGGAAATAAATTTTAAGTGAGAAAATGTATAGATCTTTGTGTTCTACTATTCATTTAATAAAGGGGAGAGGTTAACGCACACTTCTGTATATATTTGAATATTCATATACCATACGTGGGAAAGAACACAGAGACTAATACAAGTTAAATGAAGTCCTTTTCCTTTTTATGTTTTATCTGAAGACTATTTTATGGGATTTATGATGTGTAGTAGGTAACTGGAAAAAGATTGGGATGCTAAGGGTGAGTAATGGGAAAGGTGTAGCTCTAAATCAAAAAGGCAACTGGGAAGCCAGACACAGAAGACCATATGTTATATTATTACATTATGTTGTTGCTCTTGTTTAATCACTTAGTTGTGACTGGCTCTTTTGTGACCCCGTGGACTGTAGCTTGCCAAGCTCAGCTGTCTGTGGGATTACCCAGGAAAGAATACTGGAGTGGGTTGCCATTTCCTCCTCCAGGGGATCTTTCCAACCTAGGGATCAAACCCACATATCTTGCATTGGCAGGAGGATTCTTTATCACTGAGCCACCAGGGAAGCCACTGTTACATTATAGATGTTCATAAAAGGCAAATCTACAGAGATATAGTAGAAACACAAAGTAGTTTTCTTGGGGCTGAGAATGGAAACATGGAATGGCTGAAAATGAGCACTAGGAATTCTTCTGGGACTGTGGAAATGTTCTAAAACTTGACAGCAGTTGCAAAGCTAAAAGTTATTGAATTGTACACTTAAAGCAGGTGAATTTGATGATATGTAAGTTACACTTCACTAAATCTGTTAAAAATAAATAAAGATGTCTAAGAAAATATTTTTTAAAAGCATTCTGGACTGTTCAAAAAAGTTAAAGAAGGATCCAGTTCTGAAAGCAGCAGTGGCACAAGGGATATCTATCAATAAAATTAACCTCATGATTCACAGAGTAGTCTTAGAGATTTTGGAAAAACTTTCAGTGTTCCAGGCAGCTTCTCTAATGATTAACTTCACACTCTTGATCTTCCTTACAAATATCCCCATATCCAGAAGTTACACTTAATGATTAGAGGAACAGGTTTCAATAGTGATGGTATGTGCTTAGAATTGTGCCTGCTACAAAGTAAGTGTTAAGTAAAGTAAGCTATTCTTATTATTTCCATCCATACTATTAAACCAGTCTCCTTAGTCAATCTTTTTATGTCAAGTCTAATTCTTTCAAACCATCTTCTTACCTGCAACTTGAAATATACCTGAAGGACTTATCACTGTGGCAGATCATACATTTGCTGGATTTATCCCTGAAGAATCTGTTATCTGGATCACCAGGGTAGACTGGTGAAATACTTGGAGAACCTGCTTCTTACCACTCAGGAAATTTATAACCACCTCTCAGTTGCTTAGTGACAAACATCATTCATCTTGAACAAAAGTAGGGACTGACAATGTTGAATTTTACCTGAGCCCTGTGCTTTTAGAAAACAGAGAAAATTGAGAAATAATCCACTTTTTTGTGCTTCAAGAAACAGCTTACTACAGAGAGCCACTCTTTTTCATATAACTTAGATAAGACATATGATACACATCTGGAGGGAAGATGTGGGGTGGGAGGTGGGAGGAGGGTTCATGTTTGGGAGTTCGTGTAAATAAATAAATAAATAAATAAATTTAAAAAAAAAAGAAAAAGAAAAAAATAAATAAAAAAATAAAAAACATATAACAAAGCTAAACACAGACCCTCCAACCCTCCAAATATTTATTCTTTGCCTCCTAAATAATTAACTGACTGAAACCACTGACCAGTCTTGACAATATAAATGGTACCTTGACTTGATCAAACTTAAGTGTCTCTCTTTCTTTCAGGTCTTTTGACTTTGACTTACCCTCAGCCTGAACATTCTTCATGGCCCCTTAATGGGATCAATTGACCTCAGGTAAAAACATTCCATGATCAACTGTTTAATCTGGCTACTCTTTCATCCCACTTCCCAAAGCCCAATTCTTTCCAGCTTTGGTCTCTTTCTCCTATAAAAGAAAAGCTGTATTGGTGTTACTAACATATATATATGGAATTTAGAAAGATGGTAATGAGGACCCTGTATGCAAGACAGCAAAAGAGACACAGATGTGTAGAGCGGACTTTTGGACTCTGAGGGAGAGGGAGAGGGAGAGGGAGAGGGAGGGATGATTTGGGAAAATAGCA
>SJYX01013594.1:25026-81537 GCA_006410675.1 Oreotragus oreotragus
AACCAACACAGTACTGTAAAGTAAAATAAAGTAAAAATAAAAATTAAAAAAAAATAAAAATAAAAAAAGAAAAGCTGTTTTATGCCTAACCTTTGAAATACTTATAGATTTCATGGGCAGAAGTTCTTTCTATTGAAATAATTCCTTTCCCCCACTCTTCCTCAAGTCCATTGGAATAAAGTCTCTTCTAATCTAAATCCAGATTTGCTTTTTTTTTCCTGAAAGGTTTAATGACGTTTAGATGATATCCAAGCTTCCCTAGTGGCTCCGTCAGTAAAGAATTCACCTGCAGTGGCAGGAGACTGCCTGCAGTGGAGGAGACCCAGGTTCAATCCCTGGGTCCAGAAGATCCTCTGGAGAAGGAAATGGCATCCCACACCAGTATTCCTGCCTGCCTCTGTTCCACGGACAGAGGAACCTGGTGGGCTACAGTCCATGTGGTCACAAGAGCTGGACATGACTTAGTGCCTAAACCACCATTATCATCAACAAACATGCCAATAGGGACCAATAATGACCAATTCCTTTTTCTGATTTCTTATCCAACTACCCATACTCCCAAGATTTTACTTGAGTAGTTTAAAAGAAAACTGCTATCAGAAAGAGAAATTAAGAAAACAATCCTTTTACAAGTGGTTGACCAGTTTTCCCAGCACCACTTGTTAAAGAGATTACACTCTCTGACATAAATCACAGCAGGATCCTCTATGATCCACCTTCCAGAATACTGGAAATAAAAGCATGGGGTTCAGGATTGGGAACTCATGTACACCCGTGGCTGATTCATGTCAATGTATGGCAAAACCAATACCGTATTGTAAAGCAAAGTAAAGTAAAAAAAAATTTTTTTTTAAAGAAAACAATCCCATTTACAGTCTTATCAAAAACGGTAACATACCTAGGAACAAATCTAACTAATGAGATTAAAGACTTGTACTCCAAAACCTATAAGACACTGGTGAAAGAAACAAAAGATGACAAAACAGATGGAAAGATATACCATGTTCTTGAATTAGAAAAATCAATATTGTTAAAATGACTTTACTACCCAAGGAAATATACAGATTCAGTGCAATCTCTATCAAAATATCAAGGGTGTTTCCCATAGAACTAGAACAAATAATTCTAAAATTTGTATGGAAACACAAAAGACCTCAAAGAGCAAAAAAAATCTTGAAAAAGAAGACCAAAGCTGGAGGAATCATGCTCCCTGACCTCAGACTATACTACAAAGCTATATTAATCAAAACAGTATGGTTGTTGTTGTTATTATTCAGTTGCTAAGTCATGTCCAACTATTTGGGACCCAATGAACTGCAGCACACCAGGCTTCCCTGTCCTTTTCTACCTCTTGAAGTTTGCCCAAACTCATGTTCATTGAGTTGGTGATGCCATCCAACCATCTCATCCTCTATCACCCCCTTCTCCTCCTGCACTTAAAATTTTCCAGCATTGGGTCTTTTCCAGTGAGTCAGCTCTTCACATCAGGTGGCCAAAGAATTGGAATTTCAGCTTCAGCATCAGTCCTTCCAATGAATATTGGGGTTGATTTCCTTAAGGATTGACTGGTCTACTTGCTGTTCAAGGGTTTCTCAAGAGTCTTCTCCAACACCACAGTTTGAAAGCATTGATTCTTTGGCTCTCAGCCTTGTTTATGGTCAAACAGTATGATACTGGTACAAAAACAGACTCACAAGTCAATGCAACAGGATAGAAAGCCCAGAAATAAACGCATGCACTTATCAATTAATCTATAACAAAGGAGGCAAGAATATACAATGGAGGAAAGACAGTCTCTTCAGTAAGTGGTGCAGGGAAAACTGGAAAGCTATATTTTAAAGAATAAAATCAGAACATTCTCTAACACCATATACAGAAATAAACTCAAAATGAATTGGAAACCTAAATGTAAGATTGGATACTATAAAACTCCTAGAGGAAAACACAGGCAGGACACTCTTTGACATAAATCCTAGTAACATTTTTTTTGATTCATCTCCTAAAGTAAATAAAAAGAAAAGTAAACAAATGGGGCCTAAATAAACTTACAAGCTTTTCCACAGCAAAGGAAACCATCAACAAAACAGAAAGACAGCATACTGCATGAAAGAAAATATTAGCAAATGATATGACCAATAAGGAATTAATATCCAACATATATAAACATCTCATACAATTCAACATCAAACAAGCAATTTAATGAAAAATGGGCAGAAGAACTGAACAGATGTTTTTCTAAAGAGTAAATGCAGATGGCCAATAGGCACATGAAAAGATGCTCAAAATAGCTAGTCATCAGGGAAATGCAAATCTAAAACACAATTAGATATCACCTCACACCTGTCCAAACAGCTATCATCAAAAAGAACACAAGTAACAAATGTTAGCAACGATGTGGAGAAAAGGGAACACTTTTACAGTGTTGGTGGGAATATAAGTCAGTGCAGCCACTGTGGAGAATAGTATGGAGTTTCTCAAAAAGATAAAAACATAATTACCATATGACTCAGCAATCCCATGCCTGGGCAAATATCTGAAAAAACAAAAAAGACAGTAATTTAAAAAGATACATGTAACTCAATGTTGCAGCACTACTTACAGTTGCCAACATATGGAAACAACCTATGTGTCTATCAACAGTTGAATGGCTAAAGAAGATGTGATTATATATACAACTGAATACTAATCAGCCATAAAACAGAATGAAATTTTACCACTTGCGGCAACATGGATGGACTTGGAATGCATTATGCTAAATGAAGTAAGTCAGACCAAGACAGATGAATACCATGTGATATCACTTATACATGGAATCTAAAATATACAACAAACTAAAATATATAACAAAAAAGAAACAGACACACAGATATAGACAACAAACTACTGGTTACCAGTGAGGAGGTGGGGAGGGACAATATAGAGGTGGTAGAGACTGGGAGGTACAAACTATTGGTTTTAAGATAGGTTACAATGATATATTGTACAACATGGAGGATATAGCCAATATTTTGTAATAACTGTAAATGCTCTGTAGCCTTTACAATTTGTAAAAAAATGAAAATAAATCATAATATGTTCAAGGCAAGGGATATGGTGGTAAATAAAATGAACAACAGTCCAATTTTCATGGAATTTATATTCTAAATGAGAAAAACCTGCTGCTGCTGCTAAGTCACTTCAGTCGTGTCCGACTCTGTGTGACCCCATAGACGGCAGCCCAACAGGCTCCCCCATCCCTGGGATTCTCCAGGCAAGAATACTGGAGTGGGTTGCCATTTCCTTCTCCAATGCATGAAAGAGAAAAGTGAAACTGAAGTCGCTCAGTCTGTCCGACTGTTAGCAACCCCATGGACTGCAGCCCACCAGGCTACTCTGTCCATTGGATTTTCCAGGCAAGAGTACTGGGGTGGGGTGCCATTGCCTTCCCCGGAGAAAAACCTAGAGAAAACATTTAAGCAGGTGACAAATTTTTCAGTAGTAGTAAATGTTATGAGTAATAAAATATAACTAGGAGTAAGAGGGATGGGGAAAGCTGGGGTGAGGGTGTACTTAAGATAGCATGCCTCTCAAGAGACAACATTTAGGAGAGGTCATATGGCAAAATAAAGGCAATCAGTGGAAGATCTGGGAGCCCAGAGACCAGTCAGAACTTGGGCAAATACAAAAGTGCTAACACATGAAGATAGTTTGGAGAGGTGAAGGAGAAATGTAGGTCATTGTGGCCATAGAATCTTGGGCAAAGGAAAAAGTGAGATGAAAAGTTGAAAAGTTCAGAGAATGCTATTCAAGTCTCAACTGGTTGCTTACTAGTTGTGCGGAATCAAAACATCTTATTTGCTCTCCAGAACTTATTCATCTTCTAACTACAAGTTTGTAGTGCACAGCATTGTGATTGTGGTCAATGATACTGTGTTATATACTTCAAACTTGCTAAGAGACTAGATCTTAAATGTCCTCAACACAAAAAAAGAAACAATGATTATGTGATAGAGGTGTTAGCTAACACTGGGATAGTAATCATGTTGCAATATATAAATGTATTCAATCAACACATTGTATACCTTAAATGTACATAATGTTCAATGTCAATTATATCATAGTGATTGGCATAGCATGGGTGCTCAGTCCTGTCCAACTCTTTGTGACCCCATGGACTGCAGCCAGCCAGGCTCCTCTTTCCATGGAATTTTTCCAAGCAAAAATACTGAAGTGGGTTGCTACTTCCTCCTCCAGGGAATCTTCCTGACCCAGGGATCAAACCTGGGTCTCCTGCATATCCCGCATTGGCAAGTAGATTCTTTACGACTGAGCCACCTGAGAAGCCCTTAATTATATCATAAATAAATAAAGGATTCTGAGAATGAAAGATGGAAAAAGTAAAATAAATCATAATACCATGTGAAAAAAAAAAAAAGAGAGACACATATAAATGGAATGGAATAGAGAGCCCAGAAACGAACCCATCCTTATAGGTACAATTAATCTACAACAAAGGGGGCAAGAATATACGATAGAGAAAAGACAGTCCCTTTAATAAGTGGTCATGGAAAAACTGCACAGCTACATTGGAAAGAATAAAATTAGAACATTCTCTAACAACATACACAAAAAATAAACTCAAAATCAATTAAAGATGTAAATGGAAACTATAAAATTAGAAGAAAAACAAAACAAACATAAAAGAGCAGTATGCTCTTTGCCATTTATCTCAGCAATGTTTTTTGATATGTCTCCTCCAGCAAAGGGAAAGAAAGCAAGAGTAAACAAATGGGACTAATCAAACTAAATAGCTTTAGCACAGTGAAAGAAACTATCAAAAGAAGCTAAAAGTCCACTGCTGAATGGGATAATAACTATGTAAGCAACACACTTGATAAGGGGTTAATATGAAAATATACAAAAAATTCACATAACTCAACATAAAAACCCAAACAACCTGATTTTAAAAATGAGCAGAGGGCCTGAACAGGTCTTTTTCCAAAGAAGATACTGAGATAACCAACAGGCACATGAAAAGATGCTCAACATCACTAATCATCAGAGAAACACAAATCAAAGCTGAAATGATATATCACCTTACACCTGTCAGAATGCAAAAAAGATCCCAAATAACAAATGTTGGCAAAAAACAGGAAGACAGGGGAAACCTTTTACACTCTTGGTGAGAATGTAAATTAGTGCAGCCAGTAGGGAAAACAGTACGGATGCTCCTCAAAAAATTAAAAATCGAACTACCTTATGATCCAACAATTCTACTCTTGGGTATGTATTCAAAGACAACGAAAACACTAATTTGAAGACACATGCACCCCAAAATGTTCATAGCAGGATTATTTACAATAGTCAATATATAGAAGCAACCTAAGTGTCCATCAACAGATGAAAGAATAAAGAAATGGTATATATACACAATAGAATATTACTGAGCCACAAAAAGAAATTCTGCCATTTACAACAATGTGGATCTGCATAGAGAATATTATGCTTAGTGAAATAAGTTAGAGAAAGACAAATACTGTATGATATTACTTAGACTTACAGACACAGAGGAAAAAACAAGTGGCTACCAGTGAAGAGAGGAAAGTGAGGCAGGGCAAGATAGGGGTATAGGATTAAGAGTTACAAACTACTATGTATAAAATAGATAAGCAACAAGGATATATTGTACAATATATGAAAATATAGCCGTTATCTGTTGTAACTAAATGGAATATAATCTATAAAAATATCGAATCACTTTGCTGCACACCTGAAACTAATATTATAAATCAACTATACTTCAGTTTTTAAAAACCTGGTCTATAAATAAAGTTTATCCAAAAAGAGAGAAAAATAAAATATGTAAAAAGTATGTTGGAAGGTGCCACTGAAGCCTGGACTGACATGTCTGAAACTAAGACCCTTATAAATAAGGATCTTTCCATCCCTACTGATATGTTTTCCAAAGTCACTTCCTGCAATTATTATTGGTCTTGAGTATATGAAGCCTTGTCCTTACCCTGGAAATATCTCTATTAAAAGGCTTTTTTCCCCTGACATGTACACTACTTCTATAAAATTTGTAACTAATGAGAACCTACTGTATAGCACAAGGAACTTTACTCAGTGCCCTGTGGTGATCTAAATGGGAAATGAATCTGGGAAAGAGTGGATATATGTATAACTGATTCACTTTGATGTATAGCAGAAACTAACACAACATTATAAAGCAACTATACTCCAATTAATTTTTTAAAAAACGCTTTTACTCTAATTAAGTCTCTATTTTCCCAGAGACAGACTAGGGAACAGAAATTTAAAACAGATTTTTAATCAAGAGAAATTATTAAAGTGTTATTTCAGCCTCCTCAAGATTTCCATGTTGTCCCCTCCCACCTCAGATTCCCTCTTATTTTAATTTAGTGAGCAGAATGTCTGGCTGCATCACCATAGCAACCAGCAGCAAGGGCCAATTAAGCTATAATTGTGTCATTAAACACCTGAGTTGATTATAGAGCCCAGAATATTGCATGGAGGACAGAAGCTGACAGGAAAGACAGTAGGACTCAATTGGAGAGATGTGAAGCAGCTGAGTAGCTGGGGGCTGCAAACCTTTTCCCACCTCCACTCCATGGGATACATCAGCTTGTTTGTGGACAACATATAATGTGCCCTGAACAACCAGGCCAGAGGGAGGGGAAAGAAAGTGCAGTGGTGGGGGGAGGGAGTGGTCACCTCTCTCCCATCTACCCTTCTCACACACAAGTGTGAGCTTATTTTCTCAATGGCTTATTTTTAGAGCTGCATGCACAGTGCCTGGATTTCCAAATGGCTCAGTGGGTAAATCTGAATGCAGAGTTCCAAATTATAGCAAGGAAAGACAATAAAGCCTTCCTCAGTGATCAATGCAAAAAAAAAAAATAGAGGAAAACAATAGAATGGGAAAGACTAGAGATCTCTTCAAGAAAATTAGAGATACCAAGGGAANCCTGGATTTCCAAATGGCTCAGTGGGTAAATCTGAATGCAGAGTTCCAAATTATAGCAAGGAAAGACAATAAAGCCTTCCTCAGTGATCAATGCAAAAAAAAAAAATAGAGGAAAACAATAGAATGGGAAAGACTAGAGATCTCTTCAAGAAAATTAGAGATACCAAGGGAATAGTTCATGCAAAGATGGGCACAATAAAGGAAGGTGCCCGTACAGAAATGGTATGGACCTAACTGAAGCAGAAGATATTAAGAAGAGGTGGCAAGAATACACTATACAGAAGAACTATACAGAAAAGATCTTAATGACCCAGATAATGACCCAGATCTTAATGACCCATGATGGCATGATCACTCATCTAGAGCCAGATATCCTGGAATGAAAAGTCAAATAGGCCTTAGGAAGCATCACTATGAGCAAAGCTAGTGGAGGTGATAGAGTTAAAGTTCAGCTATTTCAAATCTTAAAAGACGATGCTGTGAAAGTGCTACATTCAATATGCTAGCAAATTTGGAAAACTCAGCAGTGGCCACAGGACTGGAAAAGGTCAATTTTTATTCCAATTCCAAAGAAAGATGATTCCAAAGAATGTTCAGACTATTGCACAATCACACTCATCTCACACACTGCAAAGTAATGCTCAAAATTCTCCAAGCCAGGCTTCAAAAGTACATGAAGCGTGAACTCCCAGATGTTCAAGCTGGATTTAGAAAAGGCAGAGGAACCAGAGGTCAAATTGCCAACATCTGCTGAATCATTGAAAAAGCAAGAAAGTTCCAGAAAAACATCTACTTCTGCTTTATTGACTACACAAAAGCCTTTGACTATGTGGTTCACAACAAACTGTGGAAAATTCTTAAAGAGATGGGAATACCAGACTGCTTCACCTGCCTCCTGAGAAATCTGTATGCAGGTCAAGAAGAATAGTTAGAACTGGACATGGGCCAACAGACTATTTCCGTTCCAAACAGGAAAAGGAGTACATCAAGGCTGTATATTGTCACCCTGCTTATTTAACTTATTTAACTTATATGCAGAGTACATCATGAGAAATACCAGGTTGGATGAAGCACAAGATGGAATCAAGATTTCCAGGAGAAATATCAATAACCTCAGATATACAGATGACACCACCCTTATGGCAGAAAGCAAAGAAAAACTAATGAGCCTCTTGCTGAAAGTGAAAGAGGAGAGTGAAAAAGGTGGCTTAAAATTCAACATTCAGAAAACTAAGATTCTGCATCTGGTCCCATCACTTCATGGCAAATAGATGGGGAAACAATGGAAACAGTGAGAGTTTATTTTCTTGGGCTCCAAAATAACTGCAGATGGTGACTATAGCCATGAAATAAAAAGACGCTTGCTTCTTGGAAGAAAAGCTATGACCAACCTAGACAGCATATTAAAAANCATGGCAAATAGATGGGGAAACAGTGAAAACAGTGTCAGACTTTGTTTTGGGAGGCTCCAAAATCAATGCAGATGGTGACTGCAGCCACGAAATTAGAAGACACTTACTCCTTGGAAGAAAAGTTATGACCAACCTAGATAGCATATTGAAAAGCAGAGGCATTACTTTGCCAACAAAGGTCCATCTAGTCAAGGCTATGGTTTTTCCAGTGGTCATGTATGGATGTGAGAGTTGGACTGTGAAGACAGCTGAGTGCCAAAGAATTGATGCTTTTGAACTGTGGTGTTGGAGAAGACTCTTGAGAGTCCCTTGGACTGCAAGGAGATCCAGCCAGTGGATTCTGAAGGAGATCAGCCCTGGGATTTCTTAGGAGGGAATGATGCTAAAGCTGAACCTCCAGTACTTTGGCCACCTCATGCGAAGAGTTGACTCATTGGAAAAGACTCTGATGCCGGGAGGGATTGGGGGCAGGAGGAGAAGGGGACGATCGAGGATGAGATGGCTGAATGGCATCACTGACTCGATGGATGTGAGTCTAAGTGAACTCTGGGAGTTGGTGATGGACAGGGAGGCTTGACGTGCTGCGATTCATGGGGTCGCAAAGAGTCAGACACGACTGAGTGACTGGACTGAACTGAACTGATATGTTGTCTACAAGAGACCCACCTCGAAACAAGGGACACATACAGACTGAAAGTGAAGGGCTGGAAAAAGATATTCCATGCAAATAGAGACCAAAAGAAAGCAGGAGTGGCAATACTCATATCTGATAAAATAGACTTTAAAACAAAGGCTGTGAAAAGAGACAAAGATGGACACTACATAATGATCAAAGGATCAATCCAAGAAGAAGATATAACAATTATAAATATATATGCACCCAACATAGGAGCACCACAATGTGTAAGACAAAGGCTAACAAGTATGAAAGGGGAAATTAACAATAACACAATAATAGTGGGAGACTTTAATACCCCACTGACATCTATGGATAGATCAACTAAACAGAAAATTAACAAAGAAACCCAAACTTTAAATGATACAATAGACCAGTTAGACCTAATTGATATCTATTGGATATTTCGCCCCAAAACAATGAATTTCAGCTTTTTCTCCAGCGCACACAGAACCTTCTCCAGGGTAAATCACATCCTGGGCCACAAATCTAGCCTTGTTAAACTCAAAAAAATTGAAATCATTCCAAGCATCTTTTCTGGCTACAATGCAGTAAGATTAGATCTCAATTACAGGAGAAAAACTATTAAAAATTCCAACATATGGTCACAATAATAGTGGGAGACTTTAATACCCCACTGACATCTATGGATAGATCAACTAAACAGAAAATTAACAAAGAAACCCAAACTTTAAATGATACAATAGACCAGTTAGACCTAATTGATATCTATTGGATATTTCGCCCCAAAACAATGAATTTCAGCTTTTTCTCCAGCGCACACAGAACCTTCTCCAGGGTAAATCACATCCTGGGCCACAAATCTAGCCTTGTTAAACTCAAAAAAATTGAAATCATTCCAAGCATCTTTTCTGGCTACAATGCAGTAAGATTAGATCTCAATTACAGGAGAAAAACTATTAAAAATTCCAACATATGGAGGCTGAACAACACTCTGCTGAATAACCAATAAATCACAGAAAAAATAAAAAAAGAAATAAAAATATGCATAGAAATGAATGAAAATGAAAACACAACAACCAAAACCTGGCCAGAGGGGAAAGAAGATAGCAGAGGAATAGGATGGGGAGCCCACTTTCTCCCCAACAAGTTCATCAAAACAACATTTCAACGCTGAGTAAATTCCACAAAACAACTCCTGAATGCTGGTAGAGGACATCAGGCACCCAGAAAAGCAACTCATTGTCCAAAAACAGGTAGGAAAAAATATAAAAAAGACAAAAAAATAGACAAAAGAGGTAGGGAGGGAGTCCATCCTGGGAAAGTAGTCTTAAAAAGAGAGAAGTTTCCAAATACCAGGAAACACTCTCACTGCTGAGTCTGTTGCAAGCCTTGGAAGCACAGAGGGCAACATAACAGGGAGGAAAAATAAATAAATAATTAAAACCCACAGGTTATGAGCCCAACGGTAACTCCCCCAGTGGAGAAGCAGTGCAGACACCTGCATCTGCCGCTAGCAAGCAGGGGCTGGGCAGGGAGGCGTGGGCTGCATTGCTTTTTAATGAGCAGGCCTGAATGCCCCGAGTGTAGCCAGAGCGAACTAACTTGGGCTAGCAAACCAGACTGTGGGATAGCTACCACGCAAAAAGCTCTAACGTAAGACACTGCCAGGACCGTGCACAGAACAAAGGACAGAACAGAATTAGTTGGCTGCAGACCATTCCCCTCCAGTGACAGGCAGCCAGAGCTGGAAGGGGGCAATAGCAGCCCCAGAGAGACATTAACTACCAAACTGCAAACAGGCTTCTTTGCTAACTAAGAGTTCTTGGGATTCTGGACAGTCACCATATGCCTGAGAAGGGGCACCAGTTGTACACCCAGAAAACTGAGCAGCAGGGACAGGAGAGATGATAAGTAGCAGCGACCGTGCTCACCAAACACCTGAGCTACTCAGACCTGGGAAGGGCACAAAATGCAGGCCCAGCTGAGTATGCACCTCTGAGGACTACCTGAGTGCCTGAGCCTGAGCGGCTTAGGCCTGCAGGTGCATGCAGCACAGGGCCGGCCTCAGACAGTCCCTGGCACAGCAACCTAGAGCCTGAGCTGTGTGCACCGCAAGCGGGGACACGCCCAGTGTGGCTGAAACACTGCGAGCGCACACCAGTGTTATTTGTTTGCAGCATCCACCCCTCCCCACAGCACAACTAAACAAGTGAGCCTAAAAAAAAAAAAAAAAAAAAAAGTGTCCACCACTGGCCCCCTTGTTTCAGGGTGGAAATCAGACACTGAAGAGACCAGCAAACAGAAGAAGCTAAAACAGAGGGAACCGCCTTGGAAGNTGTTTGCTAATATTGGTCAATAGCTCAACAAATAATACTCCTCCAGGGATCTCTTTCCCTCTGCCTCATTAAACCACCAGTCAGCTCCTGATCAACAGGATGTTGATTGCAGTGGGGCTTCCCAGACTAGCATGTGAACCTGGCTCTTACAGGGGACATTTTGACTTTTCTATTGCCTTTCTTCAACCTGTGACATGAGTTCTCACACAGACTGCCTTGAGCTTCTGCGCAATCCAGGCGCCGTTTCAGTTATCATTTGCCATGTCATTGTATTCAAATCTGTCTTTTGTTTCTCCACTCCTTTCACATTCAAGTTTGCTTTTGTTACTCTCTGTCTCTCTGTCCAAAAGGAAGCAGTAATACTCCCTTCTCAATTCTTCCTTCAATTTAGAGATCATTTTTCCCTTGGGATTTCTCCTTCAAGGCCTCATGGCTTTCTGCATTTAAAAATTAATATCCATATACCTTTAAAACTTTTTATATTTTGATAGAAATAATCCTCACCCACAGTCTAGGTGGATTCTCTGGAATTTTTAACCACAGTTCTAGGAAGAGTCTATGCTACAGCTTACAGAGTTCATGAGTAAAACTGCAGCTAGAGGATACAACTGAGATTAAAGGGCTGCCTCTGGATCTAGAAAGATCTATGACCATCTGTCTTAGATGGCCCTGCCAGGACAAAGACAAGGAACAAAACCAATCATGGGAGGTTTTGTTTTCATGAGATTTTGAGTTTAGCCCAACTGTACTTGATCTGTAAGGCTCTTAAGTAGTTCAAAGTCATTCTTAGACTTCCCTAGTTTGAGATGTAAAGTTTATAAAGGTTTTACCCATTGTGACTCATTGCCTTAAAAGCATTCTGCCTGTGAATTATATTTATATATAGTCATATATATATATGAATCATAAAATATATACGATCATATATGAGACTTATTTAAGGCAGAGCTGTAAATGGCATTTGAAAATTATATCTCCAATTGTAAGTGGTGTTCCAAATTAGAGTATTCTGAATTTGGAGTGTTTTTGTTCATCTCTCCTTCCTGAGAGGAGAGGTCTAGGGACAGACTGCTGTCACAGTAGACTTTTTTGAATTTCAGGAAATTTTTATTCTTCTTACTCTGAATTTCTTTGGACCTGAGCAGCCCAGAGTCTTAAACAGATGATAGTATGGAATATTCTGATTTAATACACAAATGGGCCTAAATGTTATACCTAATGATGCTAAAGCTGAAACTCCAGTACTTTGGCCACCTCATGCGAAGAGTTGACTCATTGGAAAAGACTCTGATGCTGGGAGGGATTGGGGGCAGGAGGAGAAGGGGATGACAGAGGATGAGATGGCTGGATGGCATCACTGACTCGATGGACGTGAGTCCGAGTGAACTCTGGGAGTTGGTGATGGACAGGGAGGCCTGGCGTGCTGCGATTCATGGAGTTGCAAAGAGTCAGACACGACTAAGTGATTGAACTGAACTGAACTGAATGATGTCTAGGTAGCCTAAGAAAACTACTGGCTGGGTTCATGCTCTACACATGAAGAAAACATGTAGCAAGATAAATGTATTCAATTAGCTTTTCCTATTTTACCTTAATTTTTATTCTTCCATCCTAATATCTTGTGAACTGAGTCTATTTCTATTTTGCCCATGCTGTATCTAATATTATAGACAGGTAAAAGCAATATTTACATTGTCTTATGTAATATTAAGCCTGGCGTGCTGTGATTCATGGGTTCGCAAAGAGTTGGACACGACTGAGCGACTGAACTGAACTGAACTGAATGGAACCAATGTGTTGATAATTAGCAGTCTTAAAATCACTGTTGTAGGATGTATACTGCTAGACTAAGATACAATTGGCCTGGGTTATAGTTTTAATGTTATCAAATAATAAATGTGTGAACCTGGGCTTGTCTATCAATTTCTTGAAAACAACTTTGAGTGGTTTAGAAAGAGCTGTTGAGTAACTTGCATACGTCATATGGCTAGGAAGTGACAAGAGCTAGCATTGTTCAGATCCAGAGTTCATAGATATTCTGATATACTATCCCTTCCTTATGCTTAGAATGTTCATATGGGAACTAGAACAAAGTATCTTAGGGAGCAGGACCTACTCTGATAATTTTTTTCCAACTTTATTTGCAACTACTCAAACCCTGCCTGTAGAAAATTCCTTAAGACATTTTTGAGTACTTATGGAAGGGGAAGAGAAACTGTTGAGTGAGAAATCTCCCTGCATGGAGATACCCTCTAAGAAGGGAGGAGGAGACTGTGGGATCCTTGCCTAAATGTGAAAGGTATGTGCAAGTTGGTCTAGATTGTTGGTATTGGAGGGTTTAGGGAGAGTTTAGTAATCCTGGGACTAGGAGAATTGCCTTGAAGTCCACAGTTGTCAGTCCAGCTCAACTTTTCCTTGGATTGTAATGCTTATTTGTGATGTTTACTGAAACTGATGAAGACAAGGGCAGGAAAAGGCTTCCATAACTGCCCATTCTCTCCAAATGAGGGCGCTCCTGTGTGCTCAATCTCTCAGTCCTCTTTGACTCCTTAAGACCCTATGGACCCTGCTAGGCTCTTCTGTCCATGGGGTTTCCCAGGCAAGAATGCTGGAGTGGGTTGCCATTTCCTGCTCCAGGGGATCTTCCCAACCCAGGGATCGAACCTGTGTTTCCTGCACTGCTGGCAGTCTCTTGCATCCCAAGTGGATTCTTTACCAGCCACCAGGGAAACCCTGAACATGCGTATATTCTCAATGCTTTTTCCCCAGCACAAATCCCAATCACGGATCAAAGGGGACTCTGGATTGCATTGTACATATAGGATACTGAGTCCATATCTAACCAACACCCATTCTGTATGCCCCACCTTGGCCAAAACTTCAATACCTGGTGGGTATCAATAACCCAAAGAGTCTGCAAATGAACTCAGGCTGTACCATTTTACAAATTAATTTACACAGAAGAAGGGTATTTGGTCCAGTGTTCTTAAGGCTTGGTGATTGTATTTAATACTTCAGAGTAGTTCAAATATCGTTTGTAAATATTCTTTGCCTGATATTAATTTCTACCCCTAAGTGTTTCCCCTAAGGGGTGCTAATTCTAATTTGGTACTTGAATAAAGGAGAATATCCAGGTCTTTCATGACCTTCAAAGGAATGGCTGTAGTTACTAAGATACTATACCTTTCCCCTTATCATTGGCATGTGTTTTGTACAAGCCTCACCTTTGTTACTTCTGGGAGACTACATGTGGCACCTGTGACACAGAAGCTATTTTTCACTTCTGTTTTTTCATCCCTAGCTCCCCTGGGCAAGGCAAGAGCTCATTCAGATCATTGTCGTTTCAGGGTTACAAAAAAGAAAAAAAACATTGCCAACACTTCTGGAGAAATGGTGATGTTTGATGCTCCCTAGGTAAAAGCCAGCAGATAAGGCTGGAAGCTTGCAGAAGAGAATGAAGTGGGGAAGACTCATAGGACAGAGTAGGGAGACTGGACAGAAATGCAAATTCTACACCTACAGCTCTCATGGACCCTGAGTGACGGAACAAAGAAGAGCCTGGAGAAATTTCAGCCTCACTTTAGTCTTCCTTTGGAAAGCTGTTGTCTTAAGCCCCTCCCAGCCTGGCATATAGCCATTCCTTGTACTTTTGAGAGTCAATAAATTTGAGTAAGGACATAGCAAAGGCCTGTGATGCTATGCACTGTAAACAGTATGCGTTGTAGCCAAAGGCAGCCTCTAATCCCAGCTCTCCTTGACTGGCTGTGTGACCTTGGGCACCTTACCTAAGCCTCAGTTTCCCATAGTATCAAATGGGACTATTAAAATGCTTATTGGAGAACTGGTGGTGAGATTGGAGCTAAAGAAGATGAAGAACCCAGCACAATGTCTGGCATAAATGTAGTATTAAAAATGTTGGCAGCTTTACATTATGGTTGGTCCAGATTCTACACCTTCCCCTTGACAGGTTTCTCTCTACTGTTGCCCCCAGAAGAACTGATGTACTTGAGGATCCAGAAGTTTAACAATTCCCCCAAAAAATCAGAACAAGAAAAACTTGGGACTTATCAGCTTGCCCCCTTCCCCCACCCCACAAGCATGTACAGACTAAGGGTCCGAGGAGGCTGAATAATGAGAGGCTCTCAGTTTAGCTTGGAAGTCGTACACTATTTCAAGGTCCCAGATTTTTAGTTGAATATTCTCCTGCCTCACAACTCCACCTCCATCCTATTTTAAAGAACTCCTTTAGTTCTCCAGTTACACATTTTCTTGTCACTGTAAATTCCGCCCGTAGCCTTTAGTTTTCCTGGGAATGCAACGATAGGGGAGATCTCTGAGACTAGTTGTGGCGCTATCGCCCAGGCAACCGTGGAGTGCGCCTGCGCAGTGACTTTCCCAAGCAGGCAGCTCCAGTTTGCCTTCTGCACTGCTGCTAGACTTGGGGCTGAAGGAGTGTATCTCCCCTCTTCCTGTCCCCTCTCCCCCGTTAGACGATTGTGTTGTTTTCTTCTTGAGACTGACGAAAATGTGAGGAAAGTCCTCTCTTCCATCTGATAGGAGGTGGCAGTTGAGGGTAGCCTCTAGTGATTAAATGGATTAAAGGGCAGAAAGCTTATGGATGCCAGGAGGAGACAAAGCATAAAACCTACACCACTGATAGGCAGCTCCCTTCTTCCCCCGCAACCTTGAGTTAGAGGTGACTTTAGGTATACTAGGGCTCCCTTACAGTAATTGTCTCTAGGGGAGAGCTGCGAGCGGGGTTAGAAGCTGCGAGACCCCGGATCTGGGTGAAGAGAACCAAAATACTAACACTCACCTTAACGGCTTGAGTGCAGAAATAAACAGCGCAGCCGAGGTTGCCATTCCGAGTTCCTCCACGTGAATTGTTAGGTCTGACGGAGATAGAAGACTAGCTGCCTTCAGGAGAAGAATTGTTGATTTCTTTCTTTCTTTTTTTTTATTGAGTTCTAAAACATTTTAATAGTTTCAATAAAAGGATGTCATTAAAATATAGTTAATACATATTATTCAGAATTCATTAAACATTCTCTACTTAGAAATTATGAATACTCACTGACTGGATTTTAAGAAGGTTATAATACCAGGTAAGTATTATAAGACATTTTCACAGTTAATTCCTGCAACACAAGAGCTATACACTGGGAAAAGGAAAAATTTAAACTAAAATAAATCTACTCTAGTGCTTCAGAAAATATTTGATCATACCATTCAAGTTAAGACTTGCATGAATTATTTAGATATTGCTGCCAATTCTAACTACATATAATTCTATACTATCAGGTAAATGTTTCTGAAAACTTGCACTTACTAATTCCATCAATGAGTATTTATTGAATTTTTAGAGGGTTCTGTATTGGAGAAGGAAATGGCAACCCACTCCAGTATTCTTGCCTGGAGAATCCCAGGGATGGGGGAGCCTGGTGGGATGCCGTCTATGGGGTCACACAGAGTCGGACACGACCGAAGTGATTTAGCAGCAGCAGCAGAGGGTTCTGTACCTGGTGCAGGAAAAAGATTATATCTTACTCAAAGTAAGATATACTGAATTAGTATAAGTAATACTAATAGTATTACTAATAGTATACTGAATTAGTCAGTAAGATATACTGAATAATTTCTACTGAATTAGAAATCATTAACTTTGGTTTCTTTTCCTTATGTTTTTCATTGGATAGTCTCTAATTCAAAATTATCCACATTAATAGTCAAATACATATATAACAATAGGTTCTAAGACAGAAGATCTTGCTGAATATCAACATTTATCAGACATCATCAACGAAATGTGCAAGATTGCTGTTAATATCATGACAACCATTTTGAATTCAGAATGTCAAACACTCATGATAGAAGAATCAAGACCATTTGGGAGGCAGATATGCCAACCGAATAATTCTAATGCCACTCAAAATCAGTGACCTTCATGTAAACAAAGAAAGAACAACATTAACAATAAAATGTCATCTGTTGCATATCAGAAAAAGTTTGGAGCTAGGACTTATTTTGGCTTTATCACAAAGTTAACTCCAATCTTGATAAAAGGAATAAAAATCCTTGATTAAAAATCTCACTGTACTTATGTTTTCTCCTTGAGAAAGTAGACAGAGGAAGTAGGTGGCCTCTTAGCTCTCTGTCTAAAGAACAATTGTTGATTTCTAAGACCCACTTTCTGATAATATGAACCTTTGTTATCTCTGCCACAGGCTTATCTCTCTCACTCTGCTCTTAACTTCAACTCAACATTGTCTTCCTGAGCTTCATGTAAATCCCACGAAGCAGTTTTACATACTGCCCCTGACTTCATGGACTAGCCTTCCTTCCCTCCCTCTTCCCAACCTTGGGTCTTACAATAGAAGTCACTAGAGGTTAACTTGTCCGTAGCCCTGTATACCACCTCATCCTCCCCTGTCATCACCTCTGACCACTCCTCCATTTGTGTGACACCCCTGCCCCTTCACTGTCCCCTCCCACAACTTGCAGTTTAGTTGGAATTTATTCCTGCAAACTTTCATAGATCTCTGAGCTTACCCCTATTATACCACTTGCCACAGCAATAATATAATTGTTAGTTTACTTTCACAGACCCTCCCCCTTAAGCCCTGGTGCTCAACTGGCTCTTCCTCACCCTTATATTTCCAGCATAAAGCACTGTGCTTAGAGCATGGCAGATACTTAATAAATGTTTGTTGAATAAAATAGTACTTAAGCATGGAGACTAATTCATTGAACTTTTATTTTTCACTACACTCTGGAACCACAAAGCAAATACAGGTAAATGCCAGTAATTAAAAAAAAAAAAAACAACAGTAGACATGATGGGAGAACATCAACAAACCAATGATTTTGTGTTTGTTTTTCTTGTGTGTATATTATCACTGTTGTTACTTAACTTCTGTATGAGACCATTTCATTGACTATTTCAAATGGTTAAAGAAAAGCTATATATTTTCTTCCACATCATAGAAAGATGTAAATATTACCAATACATTTTATGCAGCCATATGAACTTTTATAATGAAACAAGACAGGAATGACAAATAAGCAATTCTATTTTTAAACACTGACCATGAATCTAATTCAGGGTATATTAAAAGGAAGAAAATACTATTAGAAATGGAACACAAATAGCAAGCACAATGTGTACTTTTCACCCCAACCCTGCCCAATTTCTGATTTGGGGCCCCAGGACCCATTTCCCCAGGCCCGTTTAATTGATGCCACCTAACTGAAATGACACACTTTCCTCAGACTTCACATGGGGCCAAAGAAGAACATGGCAGTTGCCTCAGATCTGGCTCTGGCCTCCTCATCTTCAACAGCCTCCCTATATTGCTCTGGCCAGTCCTGTGGTTGCTTTCTGTAAAGCCTGGCCATATACTCCAGGGCTTTCATTTTGGTGGTTTCAAGGTGAGCTCGAGGACCCCATAGAAGCTCATATTCAACTGGATTAGAATAGGAGAGTGGCCTGCATTCCAAGTAGCGCTGTCTCATAAGTTTGCAGGTAATGGCATGCTTTCTCCCTACATCCACACCAAATCTCCGAAGCAAATTCCAGACATTGGCCTCTTTGACACGGTTGCCCATCAGGAAGATCAAACCCAGGATTGGCATCACATATTCTTGAGTGGGTCTCCCCAGGCTCTCTAGCATCATTTGCTCTTCCTCTGATTCTGGTTGCTGGACAAGGAGGTAAATGTGCTCACTGGTGTCAACCTCAATCAGAGAGAACCCATAGAACAGATCAAGTATTAGAGTAGCTCGACTGAGGATATTTGGAAACACATCCTCAAATTCTTTGCCAGTGTGAGCCAATAGCTCATCCTGATGTATAGGTAGCAATTCCTCTGTGACATTAATGGCCAACTGGACCAAATCATTTGCCTTATCATTCATAGTGTCTTCTGACCAGAACTCTAAGCCAGCAGCCTGGCTTCTTTCTTTGGCCTTGTCAGCTTCTAGGGCCTTATTATATTCTTCTGGCCAGCTCCAGGGTTCTTCATCATGGGCCTCTGCCACAAACTTCAGGGCTTCCATCTTTGTGATTTCTTTGTGGGCTCTAGAACCCCACAAGAACTCAAATTCGAGGGGATTAGTGCCATAAACTGGCCAGTACTCCAAGAATCGCATACGCACAAAGTCAGTAGTTAGGAGGTTCCTTGTGTTCCCAAAGGGGATGTTGATCCTCTGGGGCTCACCTAATACATCAACCTTTAGCAACAGATCCCAAATGGAGGTCTCTCTTGCTCGGTTACCATTTAGGAGAATGTGACCTAGGACCAAGGCCAAGAGACCTGCCTTTGGCATGTCCAGGGATTCTGCTATCCAATCATTGGTCTGCAGACCCCGTTTGCTGATTAGGTTGTAGGTGTCAGCTTGGGGATCAAGAACTCTCAGATTCAACCCAAAGACCCGATCCAGATGGGCTGAGGCTCGTCTGAGGATCTCAGGGAACTGATCTGAGTATTCTCTGAGGAACTCCAGCATCTCTGTCTGCTGAATAGACCCCTCGATTTGGCTTTTCATGCGCATGAAATTCACCAAAGCAATCGACCTGTCTTCTAGAGGATCGTGCACCCTGAGCGCCCCCAAACGTCGGGACTGCTCATCAATCAGCACGTCGAGGTCTTTTGGGTCCTGCGCAGCCTGGGAAGCGCTGGCAACCTGAGGGTCTACCGACGCCTGAGGGCCCTGGGGGGCATCAGGAACTATCATGGAGACGGGGAGCCCAGAGGCATCAGTAGCCTGCATCTCACCATGGAAGTCGCTGTAATCTGCAGTGGTCTCTGCGCTGCGGTGACACGCATTCTTGCTTACCAGAGACATGGTTCCAGAAGACAGGAACGGGGAGGTCTGCGATCCGTCAGAGAGAGGATGGTAGGTGTGTTGGCGCCTCAGCACAAAGCCAAAGCCAGAGGCCTGGGAGCTGGGCGGGTCAGAAGTGACAGCTGGTGAGAGGAGCTATCTTCCTACACAAACACCAGCCGGCAATGACCGCAAACTTCACAGAGCTGGGGTTTGCCGCAGCCTACGCAGGCGCAGTTGGGTTCTGCGACGTGGTGGCCACGCCCCGCTCTAAGTCCCCCACACCCGCCCCCTACTTCTGCCTGGCCCAAGCTGCTGTTGGAGTGGTTCCTGCTACAGTCAAACTTGTTAGAGAGAATTCATGAAAGGGGATAATAAACAGAGGTAAAGCAAAAGGGTAAGGGATGGGGGATGTTCAATGAAACACCACAAAGTTTTTCTGTGAGGTGTAAAGCTAATAGGCAATAGAGGATTTGGAGGGGAGGATACTGAAGACAAAAATTATTTCACAGATTCATTAATTCATCCACTCATTCAGCATATATTTCTTGAGTATGTGTCGTGCTAGGCACAGTACTGGGTACTAGGGGTACACCAGAGTACAAACGTAATGATTATCCCTTTCTGTGTAGAGCTTACATTCTGGAGTAGGATCAAACTATGGTAATAATAGTGGAGCACTTGCTATGTGCCAAACACTATTTCTGGTGTTTTCACTTATCTCATTGAATCACTTAATCTTAACTATGAGGTAGCTACTCTTAATGGTTCTCATTTTACAGACAAGGAAACTGAGTCAGAGAGGTGAATTTACCTGTCCAAAGTCAGGCAAAAACAAGTGGAAGAGATCAGGATTTGAACTTGTCTGCCAGAGTCTCAATAAAAGTACTTTCGCTCATACCATGTGCCCATCACAGCTGATTGCTGCTGCTAAGTTGCGTCAGTCGTGTCTGACTCTTAGCGACCCCATGGACTGCAGCCTACCAGGCTCCTCCTTCCACGGGGTTTTCCAGGCGAGTAGTGGAGTGGGTTGCACATGCCTTCTCCGTCACAGATGATTAGCCCTGTTTATTTAAGGCACTAGTAATTAAAGTACTTGAAAATATATGCTCTGTGAAATGACAGTTAACATATGGTACAAACACAGAAGAAGGAACAAGCAATGAATTACAGCTTAGTCTGAGGTGTCTCGGATTGGGGACACATGCCTCAAGAACGAACTGAGTTCCAAGTGATGAATTGGATGGGAAGGATTTATAAGGGCTTTCTAGGCTGAGTAATCAGTATCAGAAAAAGCTCAGAGGTATAAAAGTACAAAATAAGTTTGCATAACACTGGTCATTCAGGGTGGCTAGAGCCAAAGTGCACTGGGAAGGGAGGAAGATGAGGATGAAGGTGATAAGACAGAAATGATTGGATTTTCTGTTTCTTTATTTAGCAGTTGGGGCTCCATGAGGTAAGAACAGCAACACCAGAACAGGACCTGATTATTCAGGTGTTTGGTCATGTGTTTAGGGAGGCATAACTCAAATACTTTGGCTAAGACGAAGGGTCAGCTGTTTTATATTCTGGGACTGCTACTAAAATAATTGAGCTAAATCCTAGCTTTCAACCATCAGAGAGAGTATGCAGTGGAATATTGAGAAGGAGAAAATTTTGCATTTTTCTGCAGCCACAATTCAAATATTTCCTAAAATTCTTGATAGTAATGTTGAATTCAGTTATCTTGTGCCCTGAAATTCGTTCAGAGGGCACTTGAGGGGCCAGACACTTAAACCTGACATTTTCTACATTCCAGATGCTTTCTTAAAGTAGCAAAGCAGGTAGCTCAGGAGCAAGCTGGACTAAAGACATAAATTTTTACAGAATGTGCATGTTCTATAGGGTAGAAATGCTCAGTTTCCATGCTAATCATATATTCGGAGAATCTTGTGGAAGGCTGCAGCATCTTTTGAACTGTTGCAAAGGTGTAATTGAGATCATATCTGATAAGATCCCTCATCCTGGTCTTTCCCCTTCCCCAGAAGGACCTCAAGCTCCTTGTCTAGACAAGTACTGCCCAGGGGTAAGTTCAGAGAGGATTTAAATTCTGCAGTCATTAAAAAAAAAAGAAGAAGAAGAAGATGTAATTTCCCCTTGAAATTCAGCTCACTTTTTTTTTTTTGGTGAGTTGAATTTTCTACTACCCCTGTATCTAATAGATAAAAATAGCATTGAGTGACAATATCTTACCTGTGAAATGACATGCTGATCCCATTCTACAGAATTCAAATTCCTCACCAATTGGTTCCTATCTGTCTCTCCATTTTCATCTTTATTCCCTCTAGCACATCCTTCCATGAAATCTGTTCCTTACCCACACAAAACTACACTCCTGGTCTCAGCCATTTCTACTTTACCTGTCTCCAAACAGTTCTAGTTCTTGCTAAGTGAAAAAGGAAGGAGCTGTGCCTGTGACTGTGACTTATGTCATGTTTTCCATCCTAAGTGTGAATAAAAAGATGGGATTATACTCTCCATTCTGAAATTCTTTTGATATTTTCTGACCTTTATTGCATTTAAAAAATGTGTAAATATCTTTCCATACAATCATTTGTCTTCTACATGATTTTAATAACATATTTTAACTTTTAATTATGTGCTTTACTGAGATATAACATATACAGAGAAAAGTACACAAATCATGAATGCAGAGCTTGATAAATTATGACAGGTTTAACACACCTTATGACCATTATGCCAACCAAGAAACAAAACATTACCAGCATTTCAGAACCTCTTATGGCACTCCTCCCATCTCTTCCCTCATACTTGCCCAAGAGGAAACCCCTATTCTGACTTCTATCATCACAGATTAGTTTTGCTGGTTTCTGAGTTTGGTAAATCAATGGAATTATACAACATGTACTCATTTTTAGCTCTCTCTCTCTTTTTTTAACAGTAAAACCCCACTATATCTTGTTATCCTTGTTGTATATAACAATATTTGTTCATTTGGATTATTATATACTTTAACATTGAATGATTGCACCACAACCTATCCTGTCGATTGCTGGTGGACATTATCTTTTTTTCAGTTTGTGGTTCTTACCAAAAATGCTGCTATGAACCTTTTTATACCTGTCTTTTGGTTCACAGATTCATTTACATTGGAAGTAAATCTGTGAAAGGAACTACTGTGTGATAAATGTGTGTGATTTCAGTTCACATAGATATTTCCAGAGAGTTTTTGAAATTGTTACACCAGTTTACACTTCCACTGGTACTGTATGAGAGTTCTTATTGCTCTGTATTCTTGTCTGTGGGCATTCTAGTGGGTGTGCTATGGTGTATCATTTGGGATTTTTTTTCTCTTCACTCATATTTAGCTTTTTTAAAAAACTGCTTTTCAGACAACAGTTGTCATTTGTTTTTCCAGGTTAATGGACATTAAAGGCAGAAAGTTAAGAAAACAGGAGATGCTGGAAGTTAGCCAGAAGACAGCGGCAAGAAGTGATAGTTGGTAGACACTCAAAGGGAAAGAGATATGGAAACATTATTCAAAATTGAATTTAGAACATAAATACTATTCTGCCTGGGTACTCAGTGCAAGGACAAGAAATCCTCAATGTACTAATTGTCCTCAAAATTTTGATTGCATGTTATAATTATTAAAGATCTATCTTTATCAAGAGAAGTTAACAAAATGTATATATTACAGAATTATTAACCCAGAAAATATATTACATTTAAAAAGTGTTAGTCCTTAATGAAATAATATAATTATATAGAAAATTCACATATGTAAAATCTCATTCATGACAAATTGGTGTTTGCCAGAGGGGAAGGGAGACAGGAGAATGAGTGAAATAGGTGAAAGAGATTAAGAACTACAAACTTCCAGCTATAAAATAAATAAGTTACAGGTATGTAATGTACAGCATAGCAAATTTAGTCAATAATATTGTAATAAATTTGCCTGGTGACAGATGGTAACTAGAATCACTGTGATGCTCTATTTGTTATGTATATAAATGTTGAATCACTATGTTGTACACATGAAAGTAATATGATATTGTATGTTAACTATACTTCAGTTAAAAATGAAAAGGAGAGACTTCCCTGGTGGTCTAGTGGTTAAGACTGTGCTTCCAGTGTGGGGGGCCCAGGTTCAATCCCTGGTCAGGGAACTAAGATCTCATATGCTGCACAGCACAGCTAATAAATAAATTAATTAAAACAAAATTAAAAGGAAAAAAATCTCATTCCTGGATATTACTCTCTGGATACAACATTGTGTTAATTATACCCTAATTTTTTAATACTATGTATTCTTTTATATCTAAAATTGTAATGGTCACTTAATTTATTTTTTGAACAATTGTATTTTTATTGAGTCAAATAACAAGATCTGATTATTGTTATTAAGTTGGAAGATATAAAAACATATAAATTTTTTTTCAAAAATTGTTCATGTTTCCACCAACCAGCGATATTTATTGCTAGCATTTTGGCCTATGTCATTCCTAGTCTTCTCTTTTCCCCCTACTTTTTATTGAAATATAACATTTCTATAGAAAAGTTCATAAAATACAAGTAAACAGATAAATTAATTTTCACAAATTGAATGTATTTGTGTGACCAACAACCGATTAACAAACAGAATATTGTAACCAATCAGAAGCCCACCCTTGCACCTTGCTTCACTCATTACAACACCCTCTGCCCCAAAGGTAAACACCTAAATATCAACATCATAGATTCATTCTTCCTATTTTTTAACTCTATGTAACTGGAATCCTGTGGTATAATTTGTGTGTATCTAGCTTCTTTCATTCAATGTATTTGTGAAATTCACTCATATTATTGCTTGTAGCTGTCAATCATTTATTTTATTGTTGTATATTATTTTATTCTGTGAACATATCAGAACTTTAAAATCCATTCTACTGTTGATGAGCATTTGAGTTATTTCCAGTTTTTAGAATAATTAGTGCTGTTATGAATATTCTAGTACATGTTTTTTAGTGAACTTTTGCATGCATTTACATTGGGCATCTAAGAATGCCATTGCTGGATTGTAGGTTATACATATGTTCAGCTTCTGACAGTTTCCTGAAGTGACTATACCAATTCATACTGCCACGAGCAAGGAACAAGTATTCTGGTTTCTTCACATCTTCACTGACATTTGGTACATTCTTTCTTTTCCATTATAACTATTAATATTTTGGTGGGTGGTGCAGTGATATGGCATTTGACTTTGATATACTTTTCACTGATGACAAAGGAAACTGAGCTCCATTTCACATATTTATTAACCATTTGGATATCTTTTTTGTAATGACCTGTTCAAGTGTTTTGCCCATTCTACTGGGTTCTCAGTCTTTTCTTGTTGATTTATAGAGAGTTTATATTTTATATATACAAGTTTATTGTCAAATATGCATATTGCAAATATCTTCTCTAATATACAGATTGCCTTTTCACTATCTTAATGTTCTTATTTAGTGAACAGGAGTTAATAGTTATTATACAGTTCAATTTATCAATTAATATCTTTTCTGGTTAGTGCTATTTAAGAAATTTTTGTCTACTCCAAGTTCACAGTGAGATTTTTGTATGCTTAAAAGATTAATTTTTTTTAATTGGTGGAAATTTGCTTTACAATATTGTGTTGGTTTCTGCCTTACAACACAAATCAGTCATAATTATATGTATATCCATCTCTCTTGAGTTTCCCTCCCTTCCCCCATCCCACCCCTCTAGGTCATCACAGAGCACCAGGCTGGGTTCCTTGTGTTATGCAGCAACTTCTCACTGTTTTACATATGACAGTGTACATATGTCAAAGCCAGTTTCTCAACTTGCCTCACACTCACCTTTCCCGGCTGTGGCCACAAGTCCATTCTCTACTAGGTTCATCAGTACCATTTTTCTGGATTCCATATATATCCATTAATATATGATACTTATTTTCCTCTTTCTGACTTATTTCACTCTGTATAAGAGGCTCTAAGTTCATCCACCTTGCTACAACTGATTCAAATTTGTTACTTTTTATGGCTGAGTAATATTCTGTTGTATATATGTACCACATCTTCTCTATCCATTCATCTGTCAACAGACACCTAGGTTGCTTCCATGTCCTGGCTATTGTAAATATTTCTGCAATAAACTTGAGATACATGTGTCTTTTAGAATTGTGGTTTTCTCAGGGTATATACCCAGTAGTGGGATCACTAGGGTATATGATAGAGTTATTCCTAGTTTTTAAAGGAATCTTCATACTGTTTTCTATAATGGCTGTATCAGTTTACATTACCACCAAAAGTGCAGGAGAGTTCCCTTTTCTCCATATCCTCTTCATTATTGTTTGTAGATTTTTTGATTATGGCCATTCTGACTGGTGTGAGGTGATACCTCATTGTAGTTTTGATTTACATTTCTATAATAATGAAGTAGCACTAGTGATAAAGAATGCACCTGCCAATGCAGGAGACATAAGAGACACAGGTTCAATCCTGGGTCAGGAGTATCCCCTGGAGGAGAAAATGGCACCCCGCTCCAGTATTCTTGCTTGGAGAACCACATGGACAGAGGAGCCTGGAGGGCTACAGTCCATGAGGTCACAAAGGACATGACTGAACATCTAAGCACAATAATGAGCAATGTTGAGCATCTTTGAGTGTGTTTATTGGCTATCTGTATGTATTATATGGAGACATGTCATTTTAGGTCTTCTGTCCAGTTTTTGATTGGGTTGTTTACTTTTCTGATATTCAGCTGTATGAGTTGCTTATATAATTTGGAGATTAATCCTTTGTCACTTGCTTCATTTGCATTGTTTTCTCCCATTCTGAGGGCTGTTTTTTCATCTTGTTTATAGTTCCCTTTGCTATGCAAAATCTGTTAAATTTTATTAGGTCCCATTTGTTTATAGTTTAACTTTCATTTTTAAATTTAAAAATAATCTGGAATGTATTTATTTATTTAAGTTTCAGGTATACAGTATTGTATTTCAGCATCTGTATACACTACAAAGTGATCACCACCACCAGTTTAATCACCATCCATTACCATACAGTTGACCCTGTTCACCCATTTCACCCAACACCAACCCCCTTCTCTTCTGGTAACCACTACATTGTTTTCTGTATCTATTGGTTTGTTTTTGTTTTATTTTGTTTGTTCATTGGTTTTTTTCTTTTTGTTAGATTCCACATGGCATTTGTTTTTCTCTCTCTGACTTTATTTAGCATAATACCTTCCAGGTCCATCCATGTTATGGCAAATGGTAGGATTTCAGTCTTTTATTAATGGCTGAGTAGTAGTATTCCAGGGTGTGTGTATGTGTGTGTGTGTATCTCACATCTTTAACATTCATCCACTGATGGACACTTATGGTATTTATATTTCCTTGCTATTGTGAATAATTTTGAGATAAACGTAGGAGTGCATATATCTTTTTGAATTAGTGTTTTCATAATTTTTGGATAAATATCCAGAAGTAGATTAGCTGTATTCATATAGTAGTACTATTTTTAATTGTTTGTGAGAAATCTCCACACTGTTTTCCAAAGTGGCTACACCAATTTACCTTCCCATCAACAAAACTAAGACATCCTCTCCAATGCTTGTTATTTCTTGCATCTTTATAATAGTCATTCTAATGGGCATGAGGTGATATATCTCACTGTGGTTTTGATTTGCATTTCCCTGATAGTGATGTTGAACATTTTTTTTTCCATGTTCCTGTTAATGGTCTACATCATTTTTTGTCCACATTGCACAGCTTGCAGGATCTTAGTTCCCTGGCCAGGGCTTGAACCCAGGGCTCCAACCCAGGGCTCCAACAGTGAGAGCATTGAGTCCTAACCATGGGACTGCCAGGGAATTCCCTATCTATATCTCTTTATCCATTTGTTCATCAATGGGCACTTAGGTTGTTTCCATACCTTTGCTCTTGTGAATAATGCTGCAATAAACATGGAAGTGCATTTATTTCTTCAATATCTTGTTTTCATTTCCTTTTGGTATGTGCTCAGTACTAGAATTGCTAATCATATGTTAGATCTATTTTTAATTTTTGAGAAACCTCCATATTGTTTTTCATAGTGGTTGAACTAATTTACATTCCCTTTCCTCCACATTCTTACCAATACTTGTTATCTCTTGTATTATTCTTAATAGCCATTTCAACAAGTGTGAGGGGTTTTTGTGATTTTGATTTCCATTTCCCTGATGATTAGTAATGTTGAACATCTTTTCAGGTGCCTACTGAATATTTGAAGTCCTCTTTGGAAAAATGTCCTTTTAGTTCTTTGACCATTAAAAAAAATTAGACAGATTTTCTTTGTTGTTGTTAAATTATATGAGTTCTTTATGTACTTTGGATATTAACCTCTTAACTGATACATGCTTTGCAAACTTTTTTCTCACATTCTGTATGTTGTCTCTTAATTTTTAAAATTGTTTCTTTTGTTGTACAGAATCTTTTAAATTTGATGTAACCCACTTGTTGATTTTTGCTTTTGTGTTTTGTTGCTTGATTTGGTGCCACATGCAAAAAAATTATTGCCAAAATCAGTGTCAATGAACTTTTCCCCCACATTTTCTTCAAGGAGTTTTATGTTATCAGTTCCTATATTAGTATTTAATCCATTTAGAGTTAACTTTTGTGAGTGATGTAATACAAGGGCCCAATTTTATTGTTCTGCATTTGTTTATCCAGTTTTTACAACACCATCTGTTGAAGAAACTATTCTTTCTCTATTGGGTATTCTTGGATCCATTGTCAAATAATACTTGACCATATATGTGGGCTTTAATTCTGGGTTCTGTATTCTGTTCCACTGGTTCATGTGTCTATTTTTATGCCAGAATCATACTGTTTCTATTATGACAGCTTTGTAATAGAGTCTGAAATCAGAAAGTGTGATACCTCTAGCTTTGTTCTTTTCCCTTAGAATTGTTTCGTTTATTCAGACTCTTGAGGTTCCATGTAAATTTTAGGTTTGCTTTTTCTATTTCTGTGAAGAATGACATTGGTATTTTGGTGGGGATTGTGTTGAGTCTATACATGGCTTTGGGAGTTTGGACATAATGTTTTGAACACATTATTTTGGCTGTTCTCTGGTGAATGGATGGTAGAACAGAGAAAAAACAAGATTAGAGACTATTGACTATTGGAATAATCTAGGTTAGTGATAATGGTAGATTGGATTTTAATTATGGTATGAGAAGGAGAAAATTTTATACATTCTCAGTATTTCTTAGGAAGAATTAAGATTTGGTGATGTATTATATTTAGGGAGCAAGAAAATGTGGGGAATATTCAGAGTAAATTTTAAAGCTTTGGCTTAAGTGGTTTGGTACATAGGGATGAATTTTACAAAGATGGTGACATTTGGCATAGGAACTGGTTTGCTTAGAGGAAATCTAGAGTTCTATTTTGGCCACATCATATTTGAAGTGGCTTATTATTCTTTCAAAGAACAGGGTAAAGTAAGACTTGTAAATATGGAGATATCTGGGCTAGAGATCACATTTAAATTCATGTTGATGTATGGCAAAACCAATACAGTTTTATAAAGTAAAATAAAAAAAAGAAAAAAAAGAAAAATAAATAAATAAATAAAACTATCAAGTTAGGAAAGATCACCCAGGAACAAAGTGCAGATTAAGGGAAGAAGCAAGGACTTAAAACAATGTTGAACGAAGCCTTCCTACACTTAAAGTTTAGGTATTAATAGATTACATGGCTGCTTTATTCCTGGTGAGAATCATATCTCTTTAATTCCCTTCAGGCAAGGATTTCATGTCCACAGTGATCTTCTAGGGAGCATTTCTTTTTCTAATGACAAATGTGGCCCAGCTGTCTCTCAGATGGCAGCAGATAGGTGTTTGGTGGATGTTATAAAGGAGGCTTGAGTGAGTGAGTGAGTGAGTGAGTGAAAGTCGCTCAGTCATGTCTGACTCTTTGTGACCCCATGGACTATACAGTCCATGGAATTCTCCAGGCCAGAATACTGGAGTGGGTAGCTTTTCCCTTCTCCAGGGGATCTTCCCAACCCAGGCTTAGTTTTTAGAATTCAGTTTTCAAAACCTTGATGAGCACTTGGCTCTCTCCCATCAGTCAGTCAGCAAGGCTCCACTATGTTCCAGGTTTCAGATCCTGTAAGGTCATGGGGATGCATTTTTTAAAGACACAGTCCATCTTTTTAAGGAGCTGAATAAGATTAAGTGCAAGATTCTGTTAAGACAAAGGAGAAGGAGTTCTTTACCATGTCTCTGGATGTCTGGCAATGTTTATAGAGCAGGTGATATTTGTACATGGTTAAACAGTTCAGTCACTCAGTCGTGTCCAACTCTTTGCAACCCCATGAATCACAGCAGGTCAGGCCTCCCTGTCCATCACCAACTCCCGGAGTTCACTCAAACTCATGTCGATAGAGTCAGTGATGCCATCCAACCATCTCATCCTCTGTCGTCCCCTTCTCTTCCTGCCCCTAATCCCTCCCGGCATCAGGGTCTTTTCCAATGAGTCAACTCTTCACATGAGGTGGCCAAAGTATTGGAGGTTCAGCTTTAGCATCAGTCCTTCCAGTGAACACCCAGGACTGATCTCCTTTAGAATGGACTGGTTGGATCTCCTTGCCCCCACAGCACAGTTCAAAAGCATCAATTCTTTGGCACTCAGCTTTCTTCACAGTCCAACTCTCACATCCATACATGACCACTGGAGAAACCATAGCCTTGACTAGATGGACCTTTGTTGGCAAAGTAATATTTCTGCTTTTCAATATGCTCTCTAGGTTGGTTATAACTTTCCTTCCAAGGGGTAAGTGTCTTTTAATTTCATGGCTGAAATCACCATCTGCAGTGATTTTGGAGCCCCCAAAAATAAAGTCTGACACTGTTTCCACTGTTTTCCCATCTATTTGCCATGAAGTTATGGGACAGGATGCCATGATCTTTGTTTTCTGAATGTTGAGCTTTAAGCTAACTTTTTCACTCTCCTCTTTCACTTTCATCAAGAGACTTTTTAGTTCCTCTTCACTTTCTGCCATAAGGGTGGTGTCATCTGCATATCTGAGGTTATTGATATTTCTCCTGGTAATCTTCATTCCAGTTTGTGCTTCTTCCAGCCCAGCCTTTCTCATGATGTACTCTGCATATAAGTTAAATAAGCAAGGTGACAATATACAGCCTTGACATACTTACTCCTTTTCCTATTTGGAACCAGTCTGTTGTTCCATGTCTAGTTCTAACTGTTGCTTCCTGACCTGCATATAGCTTTCTCAAGAGCCAGGTGGTCTGGTATTCCCATCTTTTTTAGAATTTTCCACAGTTTATTGTGATCCACACAGTCAAAGGCTTTGGCATAGTCAATAAAGCAGACATAGATGTTTTTCTGGAACTCTCTTGCTTTTTNTAGTTCCTCTTCACTTTCTGCCATAAGGGTGGTGTCATCTGCATATCTGAGGTTATTGATATTTCTCCTGGTAATCTTCATTCCAGTTTGTGCTTCTTCCAGCCCAGCCTTTCTCATGATGTACTCTGCATATAAGTTAAATAAGCAAGGTGACAATATACAGCCTTGACATACTTACTCCTTTTCCTATTTGGAACCAGTCTGTTGTTCCATGTCTAGTTCTAACTGTTGCTTCCTGACCTGCATATAGCTTTCTCAAGAGCCAGGTGGTCTGGTATTCCCATCTTTTTTAGAATTTTCCACAGTTTATTGTGATCCACACAGTCAAAGGCTTTGGCATAGTCAATAAAGCAGACATAGATGTTTTTCTGGAACTCTCTTGCTTTTTCGATGATCCAGCAGATGTTGGCAAATTGATTTCTGGTTCCTCTGCCTTTTCTAAAACCAGCTTGAACATCAGAGGGCAGATGCACTGAAACCATAATCACAGAAAACTAGCCAATCTGATTACACGGACCACAGCCTTGTCTAACTCAATGAAACTAAGCCATGCTTTATGGGGCCACCCAAGATGGGAGGGTCATGCTGGAGAGGTCTGACAGAATGTTGTCCACTGAAGAAAGGAATGGCAAACCACTTCAGTATTCTTGCCTTGAGAACCCCATGAACAGTATGAAAAGGCAAAATGATAGGATACTGAAAGGGGAACTCCCTGGGTCGGTGGATGCCCAATATGCTACTGGAGATCAGTGGAGAAATAACTCCAGAAATAATGACAGGATGGAACCAAAGCAAAAAGAATACCCAGTTGTGGATGTGACTGGTGATAGAAGCAATGTCCGATGCCGTAAAGAGCAATATTGCATAGGAATCGGGAATATCAGGTCCATGAATCAAGGCACATTGGAAGAGGTCAAACAGGAGATGTCAAGAGTGAACATTGACATTAGGAATCAGAGAACTAAGATGGACTGGAATGGGTGAATTTAACTCAGATGACCATTATATCTACTACTGTGGGCAGGAATCCCTCAGAAGAAATGGAGTAGCCATCATGGTCAACAAAAGAGTCTGAAATGCAGTACTTGGATGCAATCTCAAAAATGACAGAATGAGCTCTGTTCATTTCCAAGGCCAACTATTCCTGTCTCTTATACACATCTAGATGTNCATATGTGTAAGAAAGCAAAATATGTATTATCTGTAGTCCAAGATTTTGACTGTCTGCCAGATGCCAATGCTCCCTTCAACTGAGAATAGAAATGGATATGATGAAATGCCTGGGCGAGCGTGGCTTAGGCCATTCAATTGCCATGTTCTGTGTATTCTGCTCTAGCGGGTATAAGACCTGAGATGATCTGCACTCTTCTACATCGTGATGGCATTTGACTGCTTTCTGATTAATACAGAGCAGTCTGAACTCCCAGTTCCCCCAGGGAGAAAGGCAGGGCATAACTGAAGTTCGTTACAGTCAGTTATGTGAGGTAAAGGAGAGACAAAGAACCATAAGAAGGTGACGGTAGTGAGCTGCTTCTGTAGTGAACCTTGGGCACCAGTTTTGCTTGTTTGTTTGTTTTTGTTCTTCCTGTCATTTAATTGGGATAGCAGTGCCACAATTCAAGTTCTTTAAAACATAACCAGGTGAAGGATTTCCTTAGTAATGGAAATCACCTCCTTATTACCTGATGTTATCTTGAATAAAATAAAAAGGAATATTGTTGAAACACCTTGACTGTTGAAACATCTTGACTGATATTATTTCTTAGAGTTCTCAAATCTTTAATCACCAAAAAACTGACCTATTAATTATTTTAGCCTGGCAAAGAAAAAGTGCTCTCCCCTGTCTAATTGTCAAGAATTTTTTAAAAGAAAGACAAATATAAAATGTTTAATTTGAGGCCAGTAGGAGACTGTAAGCAAAAAGAAAGAGGAAGACAGGAAGAAGTCTATCTACAAGTACTATTTATCTGTAGTGAGGCAAATAATGTGCAGCTGTACAGACATCAGGTCAGCCAAAGTTAAAAAGATTCTTACCAAATTTTTATGATGATGTGGAGAATTCCAGTTACTGCTAATACACACATAAATTGCACAGAAAACTTGAAACGCTGTTTGATATTATCTTGAAAGCCTGAAAACATATGGAATCCATGACCCAGCAATGGCACTTCTGAGTATATCAGACAAGGGTACGTGTGCACCAAGATATAGATACAAGAATATTCACAACAGTGAACTCATAAAAGTTGGAGCTCCAAATAATACCCGTGTTCATCATCAATGAGTGAATAAATAAAATTTCCTATCCTCCATCAATAGCATACTGTACAGTGGTGAATATAGATGTGTATAAGAGACAGGCTCTTCGCATGAGGTGGCCAAAGTGCAGGAGTTTCAGCTTGAGCATCATTCCTTCCAAAGAAATCCCAGAACTGATCTCCTTCAGAATGGACTCTCAAAAGTCTTCTCCAACACCACAGTTCAAAAGCATCAATTCTTTGGCACTCAGCCTTCTTCACAGTCCAACTCTCACATCCATACATGACCACAGGAAAAACCATAGCCTTGACTAGACCAATCTTTGCTGGCAAAGTAATGTCTCTGCTTTTGAATATCCTATCTAAGTTGTTCATAATTTTTCTTTCAAGGAGTAAGCGTCTTTTAATTTCGTGGCTGCAGTCACCATCTGCAGTGATTTTGGAGCCCCCCAAAATAAAGTCTGACACTGTTTCCACTGTTTTCCCATCTGTTTCCCAGGAAGTGATGGGACCAGATGCCAGGATCTTTTTTTCTGAATGTTGAGCTTTAACCCAACTTTTTCACTCTCCTCTTTCACTTTCATCACTTTCATCAAGAGGCTGCCGCCGGTGCACTAAGCACAGGCAGCTGCGGCCGGCACATTAAGCTACCCTACGTCCAAGGTCAGGGGCAAAAGCTGGGAGGACCCCATACCTGAAGGGCAGTGGCCAAGAGGAGTTATCAAACTTCCAAGGTCAGGGGCAGTGGCCGAGAGTGCCAGGCTGCGATGGTGCAGGAACAGCCGAGAGGAGCTACCCTGCTTCCAAGATCAGGGGTAGTGGCTGGGAGGAGCCACTCCGCGTCCGAGGCCAGGGGCAGTGCCCAAGGCCAGGGGCGGTGGCCGGGAAGAGCCACCGTGAATCTGAGACCTGGGGCGGTGGTTGAGAGGAGCCACTCTTGCCTGAAAACTCCCATGGACGGAGGAGCCTGGTAGGCTGCAGTCCATGGGATCGCTGAGTCAGACACGACTGAGCGACTTCACTTTCACTTTTCACTTTCATACATTGAAGGAAATGGCAACCCACTCCAGTGTTCTTGCCTGGAGAATCCCAAGGATGGCGGAGCCCAATGGGCTGCCGTCTGTGGGGTCGCTCAGAGTCAGACAAGACTAAGTGACTTAGCAGCAGTAGCAGCAGGGAAAACCGCTAGACCATTCAGGTATGACATAAATCCAATCCCTTATGATTATACAGTGGAAGTGAGAAATAGATTTAAGGGCCTAGATCTGATAGAGTGCCTGATGAACTATGGAATGTGGTTCATGACATTGTACAGGAGACAGGGATCAAGACCATCTCCATGGAAAAGAAATGCAAAAAAGCAAAATGGCTATCTGGGGAGGCCTTACAATTAGCTGTGAAAAGAAGAGAGGTGAAAAGCAAAGGAGAAAAGGAGATATAAGCATCTGAATACAGAGTTCCAAAGAATAGCAAGAAGAGATAAGAAAGCCTTCTTCAGCGATCAATGCAAAGAAATAGAGTAAAAGAACAGAATGGGAAAGACTAGAGATCTCTTCAAGAAATTAGAGATACCAAGGGAACATTTCATGCAAAGATGGGCTCGATAAAGGACAGAAATGGGATGGACCTAACAGAAGCAGAAGATATCAAGAAGAGGTGGCGAGTATACACAGAAGAACTGTACAAAAAAGATCTTCACGACCCAGATAATCATGATGGTGTGATCACTCATCTAGAGCCAGACATCCTGGAATGTGAAGTCAAGTGGGCCTTAGAAAGCATCACTACGAACAAAGCTAGTGGAGGTGATGGAATTCCAGTTGAGCTGTTTCAAATCCTGAAAGATGATGCTGTGAAAGTGCTGCACTCAATATGCCAGCAAATTTGGAAAACTCAGCAGTGGCCACAGGACTGGAAAAGGTCAGTTTTCATTCCAATCCCAAAGAAAGGCAATGCTAAATAATGCTCAAACTACTGCAGAATTTTACATGGTAGGAAAATTTTTAAAGCAATATTTTTCCATTTGGAATGCATGGAGGTCCTTGAGATGATTTTAGTTGGTGGTCATACAATGATTTTAATGCTTAAGAGAAATATAAAGTTTAAATAGATACAAACAGGTACATAGAAGTTATAGCATAATAAATTCTAAATTTCCCAAACATTAGTATTGTGGCTGAAGATATCCAAACATCCCTACTGATTGGTCTCATTTATATACAAGAACTCAAAATCTCAGATAGGAAGATAGCATTGCCCAGTAAGCTTAATATGCTACCCTACTGTTTGCTTTCCTATTGCCAAAATCCTTCTCCTACCTCAAACCTCCACTGTTGCATCCTTTCCCCTCTCTCACAGCAAACTCATGACTGCTTCACTTGTCATTCAGAAAATAGTCACAATTAGATGTAAAGTCCATAGCCTCCATCCCCCAAAGCTACCAACTTATGACATCTTTACCGATATGATTTCCTTTTATAAAAGATGACATGTCCCTGTTTTTGTTAAAAGCTGATATCTCTTCTTGTGCTGTGGATATGACTAATTCCTCCCTGTCCTAAAAAGTTATGGCTAAATATATTTTCATAATAGTCTACAGTATGGATACTATGCTGTTGATTCAATTCTCAATTGATAGATTGTTTACAAACTTTGCAACTATAAAGGACACATTAATAATCATCATATATATATATGTATATTATTGTTTAGTGGTACTTTTATATGATAATTTTCCAAGTGTAGGATTTATGGGTTAGAAAATTTTCAATTTTCATAAATATTTGTACATCATTTTCCCAATTGGTTTTACATGTAAATTTTATTTATTTTCTTTTATTTAAAAAACTTCAATAACATGGTTTATTTAGCACAACATATCCAAAATATTATCCTTTCAACATGTTTTAAATATACACATATCATTATTTTTAGATGGTGCATTCTCTTATTGGTGCCATTGAAAGATGAAAACAATTTTTTTATTATGGTCAAATATATATGACATAAAATTTAATATTTTAAAGATTTTTAATTGAATAGTTGATGTCCAATATTGCATTCGTTAAAGGTGTACAATAGAGTGATTCACAATTTTTAAAGGTTATATTCAATTTATAGTTATTATAAAGTATTGGCTGTATTCCCTGTATTGTACCATATATCCTTGTAGCTTGTTTTACACATACTAGCTTGTACCTGTTAATTCCCTACCCTTATATTGCTCCTCCTTCTTCCCTCTCCCCACTGATAACCACTACTTTGTTCTCTATATCCACGAGTCTATTTCTTCTTTGTTATTTTTACTAGTTTGTTTTATTTTTTAGATTCTGCATATAAATGATATACAGTGTCTTTTTCTGTAGGACTTACTTCACTAAGCATAGTACCCTCTGTGCTCAGTTGCTTCAATCATGTCTGATTCTTTGTGACCCCATGAACGGTAGCCCACCAGTCTCTTCTGTCCATGGGATTTTCTGGGCAAAAGTACTGGAGTGGGTTGCCATGCCCTCCTCAGGGGATCTTCCCGATCCAAGAATCCAGCCCATGTCTCCTGTGTCTCCTATTTTGTAGATAGATTCTTTACCACTGAGCCACCAGGGAAGCCCAAAATACCCTCTAAGTCCATGCATGGCTTTGCAAATGGAAAAATTTCATTCTTTCTTATGGTTGACTATTATTCCATTGTATGTATATACCATATCTTCTTTATCCATTCATCTGTTGATGGACACTAAAGTTGCTTCCGTGTCTTGGCTATTGTAAATAATGCTGTTATGAACATTTGGGTGCATGTATCTTTTTAAATTAGTGTTTTCATTATTTTTGAATATATATCTAGGACCAAAATTGCTGGATCATACGGTTATTTTTAATTTAGTTTAATTTTTAATTTTCTGAGCAGCATTCATACTGTTTTCCATAGTGGATACACCAATTTACATTCCCACTGATAGAGTATGAAGGTTCCTTTTTCTTCACATCATCACCAGCATTTGTTATAGTGCAATTTTTGATAATAGCCATTCTCACAGCTGTGAGGTGCTATATTACTGATTTTGATATGCATTTTTCTGGTGATTAGTGATGTCAAGCATCTTTTCATGTGCCTATTGACCATCTGTATGTCTTCTTTAGAAAAATGTCTATTCAGGTCTTCTACCCATTTTTTAATTGGATCATTTTTATATTGAGTTGTATCAGCTGATTATATATTTTGGATATTAATTCCTTATTGATCATAGCATTTGCAGTTATTTTCTCCCATTTATTATATTGTCTTTTCATTTTGTTTATGTTTTCCTTTTCTGTGCAAAAACTTTTAAGTTTAATTAGGTTCCACTTGTTTATTTTTGCTTTTATTTCCTTTGCCTTAAGAGATGGATCCAAAAAAGATTGTTATAATTTATGTCAAAGAGTGTTTTACCTGTTTTCCTCTAAGAGTTTTATAGCATCCAGTCTTCCATTTAGGTCTTTAATCCATTTTGTGTTTATTTTTGTATGTGGTGTTAGAAAAATGTTCAAATTTCATTCTTTTATATGTAGTTGTTCAATTTCCCCACTACCAGGTACTGAAGAGACTAATTTTCTCCATTGTATATCCTTGCTTGCTTTGTCATAAATTAATTAATCATAAGTGCATGGATTTATTTTGGGCTCTCTTCTATTTCACTGATCTATTTATCTGTTTTTGTGCCAGTACCATACTGTTTTGATTACTGTAGCTTTCCTGTATAGCCTGATGCTAGGAAGCATGATTCTTCTAGCTCTGCTCTTTCTCAAGATTGTTTTGGCTATTTGGAGGGTCTTTTGCATTTCCATAACTTCCCTGGTGGCTCAGACGGTAAAAGAGTCTGCCTACAATGCGGGAGACCCAGGTTTGATCCCTGGGTCAGGAAGATCCCTTGGAGAAGGAAATGGCAACTCACTCCAGTACTCTTGCCTGGAAAATCCCATGGACGGAGGAGCCTGGTGGGCTGCAGTCCATGGGGTCACAAAGAGTCGGACACGACTGAGTGACTTCACTTCACTGTGTTTCCATAGAAATTTTAAAATTATTTGTTCTAGTTCTGTGAAATATGCCATAGGTATTTTCATAGGGATTGAATTGAATCTGCAAAGTGCCTTGGGTAGAAGTGTCATTTTAACAATATTAATTCTTCCAATCCAAGAACACTGTATATCCTTCCATCTCTTTGTGTTGACTTCAGTTTCTTTCATCAGTATCTTATAGTTTTCTGAGAGCAGGTCTTTACCTCCTTTGGTACATTTATTCCTAGGTATTTTATTATTTTTGATATGATGATAAATGAGATTGCTTCCTTAATTTATCATTCTGATAGTTCATTGTTAGTGTATACAAATGCAACAGATTTCTGTATATTAATTTTGTGTCCTACAACTTTACCCAATTCATCAATGAACCATAGTGGTTTTCTGGTGGCATCTTTAGGATTTTCTATGTATGTACCACATAATCTGCAAATAGTGACAATTTAAAAATAAGCTTATCTAAAAACTTACTGAGATTTTGATTGAAATTGCATTAACCTATAGATCATTTTGAGGAAAATTGGTGTCTTTATACAATAGTGAGTCTTCCAATCCTGCAATATGACACCTCACTAGTGTTATTTGCCTTCTTCGATTTCTTTCATCAGTATTGTGCAATTTTCAGCAACAAAGTTTTGTATTTTGGAAAGGTTAGATTCATACCTAAGTATTTTGTGGGATTTTTTGGATAGCAATTTTATATGTAATTGTATTTTCAATTTTAATATCCATATGTTTATTGTTAGTCTATAGAAATACAATAGATTTTCATATGTTTATCTTGTATGCTGTGACATTGCCTAACTCAATAGTTTTAGGAAATTATTCTTTGCTTTTCAATAAACATTTTATTTATATTTTTTCTTTTTGTTCTCACTAGAAATTTCAATATTATGTTCAATATGAATGGTGAGAGTGAACAGCCCTTCCTTGTGTCCAATCCTAGGGGAAAATTTGCAGTCTTTCAACATTAGTACAATGTTAACTGTAGGTGTTTTGCAAATGTTCTTTAGTAAGTTAAGAAAACTCCACTCTACACCTAGTTTTTTGAGAGCTGAAATCATGAGTGAGTGTTGCTGCTACTGCTGCTAAGTCACTTCAGTCATGTCCAAATCTGTGTGACCCCATAGATGGCAGCCCAACAGGCTCCCCCATCCCTGGGACTCTCCAGGCAAGAACACTGGAGTGAGTTGCCATTTCCTTCTCCAAAGCATGAAAATGAAAAGTGAAATTGAAGTAGATCAGTCCTGTCTGACTCTTAGCGATCCCACGGACTGCAGCCTACTAGNATCTTCTTTATCCATTCATCTGTTGATGGACACTAAAGTTGCTTCCGTGTCTTGGCTATTGTAAATAATGCTGTTATGAACATTTGGGTGCATGTATCTTTTTAAATTAGTGTTTTCATTATTTTTGAATATATATCTAGGACCAAAATTGCTGGATCATACGGTTATTTTTAATTTAGTTTAATTTTTAATTTTCTGAGCAGCATTCATACTGTTTTCCATAGTGGATACACCAATTTACATTCCCACTGATAGAGTATGAAGGTTCCTTTTTCTTCACATCATCACCAGCATTTGTTATAGTGCAATTTTTGATAATAGCCATTCTCACAGCTGTGAGGTGCTATATTACTGATTTTGATATGCATTTTTCTGGTGATTAGTGATGTCAAGCATCTTTTCATGTGCCTATTGACCATCTGTATGTCTTCTTTAGAAAAATGTCTATTCAGGTCTTCTACCCATTTTTTAATTGGATCATTTTTATATTGAGTTGTATCAGCTGATTATATATTTTGGATATTAATTCCTTATTGATCATAGCATTTGCAGTTATTTTCTCCCATTTATTATATTGTCTTTTCATTTTGTTTATGTTTTCCTTTTCTGTGCAAAAACTTTTAAGTTTAATTAGGTTCCACTTGTTTATTTTTGCTTTTATTTCCTTTGCCTTAAGAGATGGATCCAAAAAAGATTGTTATAATTTATGTCAAAGAGTGTTTTACCTGTTTTCCTCTAAGAGTTTTATAGCATCCAGTCTTCCATTTAGGTCTTTAATCCATTTTGTGTTTATTTTTGTATGTGGTGTTAGAAAAATGTTCAAATTTCATTCTTTTATATGTAGTTGTTCAATTTCCCCACTACCAGGTACTGAAGAGACTAATTTTCTCCATTGTATATCCTTGCTTGCTTTGTCATAAATTAATTAATCATAAGTGCATGGATTTATTTTGGGCTCTCTTCTATTTCACTGATCTATTTATCTGTTTTTGTGCCAGTACCATACTGTTTTGATTACTGTAGCTTTCCTGTATAGCCTGATGCTAGGAAGCATGATTCTTCTAGCTCTGCTCTTTCTCAAGATTGTTTTGGCTATTTGGAGGGTCTTTTGCATTTCCATAACTTCCCTGGTGGCTCAGACGGTAAAAGAGTCTGCCTACAATGCGGGAGACCCAGGTTTGATCCCTGGGTCAGGAAGATCCCTTGGAGAAGGAAATGGCAACTCACTCCAGTACTCTTGCCTGGAAAATCCCATGGACGGAGGAGCCTGGTGGGCTGCAGTCCATGGGGTCACAAAGAGTCGGACACGACTGAGTGACTTCACTTCACTGTGTTTCCATAGAAATTTTAAAATTATTTGTTCTAGTTCTGTGAAATATGCCATAGGTATTTTCATAGGGATTGAATTGAATCTGCAAAGTGCCTTGGGTAGAAGTGTCATTTTAACAATATTAATTCTTCCAATCCAAGAACACTGTATATCCTTCCATCTCTTTGTGTTGACTTCAGTTTCTTTCATCAGTATCTTATAGTTTTCTGAGAGCAGGTCTTTACCTCCTTTGGTACATTTATTCCTAGGTATTTTATTATTTTTGATATGATGATAAATGAGATTGCTTCCTTAATTTATCATTCTGATAGTTCATTGTTAGTGTATACAAATGCAACAGATTTCTGTATATTAATTTTGTGTCCTACAACTTTACCCAATTCATCAATGAACCATAGTGGTTTTCTGGTGGCATCTTTAGGATTTTCTATGTATGTACCACATAATCTGCAAATAGTGACAATTTAAAAATAAGCTTATCTAAAAACTTACTGAGATTTTGATTGAAATTGCATTAACCTATAGATCATTTTGAGGAAAATTGGTGTCTTTATACAATAGTGAGTCTTCCAATCCTGCAATATGACACCTCACTAGTGTTATTTGCCTTCTTCGATTTCTTTCATCAGTATTGTGCAATTTTCAGCAACAAAGTTTTGTATTTTGGAAAGGTTAGATTCATACCTAAGTATTTTGTGGGATTTTTTGGATAGCAATTTTATATGTAATTGTATTTTCAATTTTAATATCCATATGTTTATTGTTAGTCTATAGAAATACAATAGATTTTCATATGTTTATCTTGTATGCTGTGACATTGCCTAACTCAATAGTTTTAGGAAATTATTCTTTGCTTTTCAATAAACATTTTATTTATATTTTTTCTTTTTGTTCTCACTAGAAATTTCAATATTATGTTCAATATGAATGGTGAGAGTGAACAGCCCTTCCTTGTGTCCAATCCTAGGGGAAAATTTGCAGTCTTTCAACATTAGTACAATGTTAACTGTAGGTGTTTTGCAAATGTTCTTTAGTAAGTTAAGAAAACTCCACTCTACACCTAGTTTTTTGAGAGCTGAAATCATGAGTGAGTGTTGCTGCTACTGCTGCTAAGTCACTTCAGTCATGTCCAAATCTGTGTGACCCCATAGATGGCAGCCCAACAGGCTCCCCCATCCCTGGGACTCTCCAGGCAAGAACACTGGAGTGAGTTGCCATTTCCTTCTCCAAAGCATGAAAATGAAAAGTGAAATTGAAGTAGATCAGTCCTGTCTGACTCTTAGCGATCCCACGGACTGCAGCCTACTAGGCTCCTCCACCCATGGGGTTTTCCAGGCAAGAGTATTGGAGTGGGCTGCCATGTTGGATTTTGTCAAATACTTGTCCTGTGATCATGTGATTTTTCTTCTTTAGTCTTTTGATGTTGGATTATGGTGGTTTTCAACCAGTACTGAACCAGTTTTACCATACCCGGAAAAATCTCACTTGCTCACAGTGTATAGTTGTTTTTATACTCTGCTGAAATTGATTTACTAATATTTTGCAGAATATTTTTGCATCCAAGTTCATAAGAAATGTTGGTCTACAGTTTTCTCTCACTGTCTTTGTCTAGTTTTGGTGTTAAGGTCTCATAAAATAAGTTAGGAATTGTTCTCTTCTATTTTCTGGAAAAATTGTATAAAATATGTATTCAGTTCAGTTCAGTCGCTCAGTCATGTCCGATTCTTTGCGACCCCATGAGCTGCAGCAGGCCAGGCCTCCCTGTCCATCACCAACTCTAGGAGTCCACCCAATCCCATATCCATCAAGTCAGCGATGCCATCCAACCATTTCATCCTCTGTCACCCACCTTCTCCTCCTGCCTTCAATCTTTCCTAGCATCAGGTGGCCAAAGTGTTGGAATTTCAGCTTCAACATTAGTCCCTCCAATGAACACCCAGGACTGATCTCCTTTAGGATGGACTGGTTGGATCCCCTTGCAGTCCAAGGGACTCTCAAGAGTCTTCTCAACACCACAGTTCAAAAGCATCAATTCTTCTGCACTCAGCTTTCTTTATAGTCCAACTCTCACATCCATNGACTCTGTGTGACCCCATAGACGGCAGCCCACCAGGCTCCCCCGTCCAGATGTGTATAAGAGACAGTCCCCTTGCAGTCCAAGGGACTCTCAAGAGTCTTCTCAACACCACAGTTCAAAAGCATCAATTCTTCTGCACTCAGCTTTCTTTATAGTCCAACTCTCACATCCATACATGACTACTGGATAAACCATAGCCTTGATTAGATGGACCTTTGTTGGCAAAGTAATGTCTCTGCTTTTTAATATGCTGTCTAGATTGGTCATAACTTTCCTCCCAAGGAGCAAGTGTCTTTTAATTTCATGGCTGAAATCACCATCTGCTGTGATTTTGGAGCCCAGAAAAATAAAGTCAGCCACTGTTTCCACTGTTTCCCCAGTTTCCCCATCTATTTGCCTTGAAGTGATGGGACCGGATGCCATGATCTTGGTTTTCTGAATGTTGAGCTTTAAGCCAACTTTTTCACTCTCCTCTTTCATTTTCAGCAAGAGGCTCTTTAGTTCTTCTTCACTTTCTGCCATAAGGGTGGTGTCATCTTCATATGTGAGGTTATTGATATTTCTTCCAGTAATCTTGATTCCAGCTTGTGCTTCTTCCAGCTCAGCCTTTCTCATGATGTACTCTGCATATAAGTTAAATAAGCAAGGTGACAATATACAGCCTTGATGTATTCCTTTTCCTATTTGGAACCAGTCTGTTGTTCCATATCCAGTTCTAACTGTTGTTTCCTGACCTTCATACAGGTTTCTCAAGAGGCAGGTCAGGTGGTTTGGTATTCCCATCTCTTTTAGAATTTTCCACAGTTTGTTGTGATCCACACAGTCAAAACCTTTGGCATAGTCAATAAAGCAGAAATAGATGTTTTTTGGAACTCTCTTGCTTTTTCCATGATCCAGCGGATGTTGGCAATTTGATCTCTGGTTCATCTGTCTTGTCTTTTCTTTCTTTTTTAAATTTTATAATGACATTTAACCCACTGGCATTTTATTATTATTTTTAACCATTTATTATTATTATTTACTTTGCAATATTGTATTGGTTTTGCCATACATCAACATGATCTAAAACCAGCTTGAACATCTGAAAGTTCATGTATTCGTTTTTCTTTAATGTTTCATAAAATTCTCCAGTGAAGCCAACTAGATATGAAGTTTTCTTTTGAGGAACACTTTAATTACAAATTCAGCAAATGTAATGATTATAAGACCATTCCAGTCATCTATTTTATCTTGAATGAGATGTGGCATTTTGTGGGGTTTGAGGAATTGATACACTTTTCTAATCTATCAAATTTATGAATGCAAAGTTTTCCATAGTTGCAAAATATGTAGTGTTATTCACATTTCCATTTCTGATATTGGTGGCTTTTGTCTTTTTATCTTTGTCAATCTTGATATACATTTACCAATTTTATTGACTTATTCTATTTTAAAGTTTTGCATAGTTTTTTATTGTCCAATCTGAACACCATATCAATAATGTGAATTTGGCAAAGCAGATAAAAATATTTCTCCATAATGCCATCTTTGACTAACAATAAACATCTGATATAAAGCATATTAAAATGATAAACATGTATAAAGTATCAAAAGTATTTTCCACTGCATTAATAGGTGTAAATCATGGCACTGTATTCTATACATAAGGAGGAAGGCTATATACATAAATTAGCATATATATTCATTTCTTCCGTGCTGATGTGGAAAATATTGGTTTACTTTAAAGAACCAACTTTATTGATTTTCTCATTTTCAACTTAGTAAATTTCTGCTCTTATTTTACTATTGTTTTAGATTCATTTTTATAATTTCATGAAGTAGGAATTTAGATTATTGATTTGAGATCTTTCTTCTTTTCTGATATAAGCATTTAGTGCTATAAATTTCTCTCTAAGCACTACATTAGCTTCAACCTACAAATTTTGATAGGTTGTATTTTCATGTATATATACATGTTCATTCATGTTTGAGAAAAATGTTTTAGAGATTTCCTATTGGACCAATGGATTCTTTCAAATTGTTTATTTTTTTTTTAATTCCAAATGTTAGAAAATTTTCCTTTTTGTATTATTGATTTATTGTTTAATCCTTTATTAGAAAGAACTCTTTATGGTTTTAATTATTTTAAATTTGTTGAAGTCTTTTTTATGACCCAGGTTATGGTCTGTCCTCATCAATTTTCCTTGAACACTTGAAAAGAATGTGTATTCTGCTGTTTTTGGCTGAAGTGCTCTGTAAACGTCAATTAGATCCTGTTGGCTGATGATATTATTGCATTATTCTATATTCTTGCTGATTTTGTCAAGTTGTTCCATCAATTATTGAGAAAGTACAGTTGAAAATTCAATGATAATTAATGATTCTCCTATTTCTCCTTTCTATTAGCTTTTACTTCATATATTTGCTGTTGTTGCTTGACACATAGACTTTTAGGATTCCTATGTCTTCTTGGTTGATCGAGCCTTTTATTATTATGCTGGGTCCCTCTGTCCTCGGTGATTTCCTTTGCTCTAACATCTACTTTATCTTCTGATTGATGTTGGCACTCTGCTTACTTTTGATCAAAGTTTCCACTGTATGTCTTTTTACATTTGTTCACTTCAATCTGCCTACACAATTATATTGTAAGTGAATTTCTTGTACACAGATTACAGGTGAGTCATGTTCCCTTTTTCATTCTTCCAATCTCTTTATTTTAATTGGCTTATTTAGACTTATTGATATTAAATATAATTATTGACTATTTTAGGTTAGGTCTGCCATATTATTATTTTTTCTGTTTCTTTCTTGGTTTTCTCACTCCCCCTTTTCTATTCTCTTGCCCTACTTCATTGTTGTTGTTCAGTCACTAAGTTGTGTCCAACTCCTTGCAACCCCATGAACTACAGCATGCCAGGCTTCCCTGTCTTTAACCATCTCATTGAGTTTGCTTAAACTCATGTCCACTGAGTCCAATGGCATCCAACCATTTCATCCTCTGTTTCCCCCTTCTCTTGCCCTCTATCATTCCCAGCATCAGGGTCTTTTCCAAAGAGTGGGCTTTTTGCATCAGGTGGCCAAAGTACTGGAGCTTCAGTTTCATCATCAGTCCTTCCAATTAATATTCAGGGTTGATTTCCTTTAGGATTGACTGGTTTGATCTCCTTGCTGTCCACAGGACTCTTGTGAGTCTTCTCCAGCACCACTTCTCCAATGCTCAGCTTTCTCTATGGTGCAACTCTCACATACATGCATGACAACTGGAGAAACCATAGCTTTGACTATATGGATATTGGTTGGCCAAGTAATGTGTCTGCTTTTTAATATGTTGTCTAGGCTTGTCATTGATTTTCTTCCAAGGATCAAGTGTCTTTTAATTTCATGGCCATAGTCACCATCCACAGTGATTTTGGAGCCAAGAAAATAAAATCTGTCACTGTTTCCACTTTTCCCCCATCTGTTTGCCATGAAGTGATGGGACTGGATGCCATGATCTTCGTTTTTTGAATGTTGAGTTTCAAGGAAACTTTTTCACTCTCCTCTTTCATGTTCATCAGGAGGCTCTTTAGTTCCTCTTAGCTTTCTTCAATTAAAGCGGTATCATCTGCATGTCTCAGGTTGTTGATATTTCTCCCGGCGATCCTGATTCCAGCTTGTGCTTCATCCAGCCTAGCATTTCGCATGATTTACTCTGCATTAGAAGTGAATTAAACAGGGTGACAATGATGCACTTCTTTCCCAATTTTGAACCAGTCTGTTTTTCCATGTCTGCTTCTAACTGTTGTTTCTTGACCTGCATACAGGTTTCTCAAGAGGCAGGTAAGGTGGTCTGGTATTCACATCTCTTGAAGAATTTCCCACAGTTTATTGTGATCCACACAATGAAAGGCTTTAGCATAGTCAAAGAAGCAGAACTAGATTATTTTTTGGGGGGTGAGGATTCACTTGCTTTTTCTATGATCCAGTTGCTGGTGCTGCTGCTAAGTCGCTTCAATCATGTCTGACTCTGTGCGACCCCATAGACAGCAGCCCACCAGGCTCCCCCATCCCTGGGATTCTCCAGGCAAGAATACTGGAGTGGGTTGCCATTTCCTTCTCCAATGCATGAAAGTGAAAAGTGAAAGTGAAGTCGCTCAGTTGTGTCTGACTCTTAGTGACCCCATGGACTGCAGCCTACCAGGCTCCTCTGTCCATGGGATTTTCCAGGCAAGAGTACTGGAGTGTTTGCCATTGCCTTCTCTGCTATGATCCAGTGGATGTTGGCAATTTGATCTCTGGTTCCTCTGCCTTTTCTAAATCCAGCTAGTACATTTGGAAGTTCTCAGTTAATGTACTGCTGAAGCCTAGCTTGAAGGATTTTGAGCATAATCTTGATAGCATGTGAAATGAGTGCAATTGTGCCATAGTCTGAATATTCTTTGACATTGTCTTTCTTTGGGAGTGGAATGAAAACTTACCTTTTCCAGTCCTGTGGACACTGCTGAGCTTTCCAAATTTGCTGGCATATTGAATGCAGCACTTTAACAACATCATCTTGTAGGATTTGAAATAGCTCAGCTGGAATTCTATCACCACTGACTTTGATCATAGTAATGCTTCCTAAGGCCAACTTGATGTCACACTCCAGTACTTCTGGCTCTAGGTGAGTAACCACATCATCGTGGTTATCTGGGTCATTAAGACCTTTTCTTTACAGTTCTTCTTAATCTCTGATGCTTCTATTAGGTCTTTGCTTTTCTGTCCTTCATTGTGCCAATCTTTGCATGAAATATTCTCTTGGTATCTCCAATTTTCTGGTCTTCCCCATTCTATTGTTTTTCTTACTTTAGGTTATTGGAATGTTTAATAATTCAGTTTTATTTTATACTGTTCTTGAGTATATATCACTTTGTATAATTATCAGTGGCTTTTCTAAGAATTATATATATATGTGTGTGTGTGTGTGTGTATTTTTAATCAAGCCTACTGTTACCAGTGTTTAACTACTCTGAGTGATTTTTTTTTGAGTGATATTTTTAAAACTTTTTGATTTAGATCCTTCTATTATCTCCATTAAAAAAATGTCTCATGTATTTCCTCTGCATTCATTGAACCCTTCAACAACACTACTTTAATTTTTGCTTAACCCTTAAATATAATTTAATAAATTCATGAGGAAAAGAATAGTNTGATTTTTTTTTGAGTGATATTTTTAAAACTTTTTGATTTAGATCCTTCTATTATCTCCATTAAAAAAATGTCTCATGTATTTCCTCTGCATTCATTGAACCCTTCAACAACACTACTTTAATTTTTGCTTAACCCTTAAATATAATTTAATAAATTCATGAGGAAAAGAATAGTCTATTATACTTACTCTATTTTTACTGATTAGGTTGTTCTTACTTTTCTGAAGGTCTAATTTTTTTTCTTTTTTATTTGCTTTCTGCTGAAGAACAATAATTTAGCTATTCTTTAAGAATAGGTCTGCTAGTCCCAAATTCTGTTTTCCTTCATATGAGAATGTCATTATTTCTCTTTCATTCCTGAAGAATAGCTTTACCAGTATAGACTTCATGGTTGGCAATAATTTTCCATCAGCACCTGAAAGATGTGCCACTTTCTTCTGGCCTCAATAGTAATTGCCTGTTATTAAAATTTTTCCCTACAGGTAATGCATAGTTTCTCTACTTGCTTTTGTGATGTTTTCTTTTGGTACTTATTCTTCAGAAGTTTATGATGTGTCTTTTGATGGGTTTCTTTTTGTTTACCTCTTTTGAGGGTTCACTCAGCCTTTTTACTCTGTAGGTTGCCTTATCTGGAATGATTTATTTTTTTAATACTTGCTCACACTTCTCTACTTTCCCCTCTTCATCTGAGACCTTGATGATATACATGTTAGGTCTTTTGTTAATGTCTCACAGAGCATTGCAAGCCTGTTCATTTTTTTTTTCCAGTTAATTTTCTGTTTTCCAGATTGAATAATTATATTGTTCTGTTCTTAGGTTTACTGATTCCATTTCTGTCATTACCATTCTACTATCAAGCCAATCAGCAGATTGTTCTTTTGTTTATTCTATTCATCAGTTCTAGAATGTACATTCAGTCTTTTGTTGTTATAACTTTCATTTTTATGATACTTTCCAATTTTTCATTTGTTTTAGAGAATTTGTAATTTACTATTGAAACATATTTATGATGACTACTTTAAAAACCTTGTTCAGAACATTTGGAACCTCATAAGTTGCTGGTTTATGTGAAAATGTATATGATCACTACAGGAAACATTTTGGAAGTTTATCAAAAAGATAGACATAAAATCACTGTATGACTCACCACTCTAAGGTTTACACTGAAAAGAAATGGAAGGATACATTTTAGCAAAGATTTGCACATGTAGTGGAATTATTTATAATATCCCCCAAATGGAAACAAATGTAATGTCCACTGACTGATGAATATATTAAAAATTAGCATATTCATGCAATGTAATATTGCTTATCAATAAAAGAAATAAATACTAATGCACACTACAATATGAATGAAACTTATATGCATGCTAAGTGAAAGAAAACAATCGCAAAGAGTGATATAATATATGAATTCATCAATATGAACTTTCCATAATAGGCAAATTTACAAATACAGAAAATTGGTCCCTGGATTCTTATGTCTGGGGTTGAATAGGGATGATGGTTGACTGCTCATAGATATGGCTTCCTTTTAGTGGGGTATGAAATGTTCTAAAATTAGATTGTGGTTATAATTGCACAATCCTATTAATATACTAAAAAACATTAAACTGCACACTTAAAATGGGTGAATTGTATGTTATGTGAATTATATCTCAATAAATCTGTCTATAAAAATCCTCAGATCATTCCAATATCTGATACATATTGTTACTGGAACAAGCTGGTTATCTTTCTTCATTCAAGTTGTTAATTAGTTTCTTCAGTTCAGTTCAGTCGCTCAGTCGTGTCCGACTCTTTCCGACCCCATGAATCGCAGCACGCCAGGCCTCCCTGTTCAACACCATCTCCCGGAGTTCACTCAGACTCACGTCCATCGAGTCTGTGATGCCNCACTGCTGCCCTGCAAATAGGTTCATCAGTACCATCTTTCTAGATTTCATGTATATGCGTTAATATATGATTTTTTTCTCTTTCTGACTTACTTAACTGTATAATAGGCTCTATAGGTTCATCCACCTCATTAAAACTGACTTAATGCCTTCCTTTTAATGCCTGAGTAATATTCCAATTGTACCACAGCTTCTTTATCCACTCATCTGTCAATGGACATCTAGGTTGCTTCCATGTTCTAGCTATTGTATATAGTGCTGCAATGAACTCTGGGATACATGTGTCTTCTTCAATTATGATTTTTTTTTCAGGGTATATGCCCAGTAGTGGGATTGTTGAGTCATATGGTAATATTTTTCCTAGGTTTTTTTTTAAAGGAATCTCCCTACTGTCTTCCATGGTGACTGTATCAATTTACATTCCTACCAACACTGCAAAAGGGTTCCCTTTTCTCCACACTCTCTGCAGCATTTGTTATTTGTAGATCTTTAATGGCAGCCATTCTGACCAGTGTGAGGTGATATTTCATTCTAGTTGATTTGTATTCCTCTAATAATAAGTGATGTTGGACATCCTTTCATGTGTTTATTAGCCGTCTGTATGTCTTCTTTGGAGAGGTCTTCTGTCAACTTGTTAATTGGATTGTTTGTTTTCCTGGTATTGAGCTGCATGAGCTGCTTATATATTTTGGAGATTAATCATTTGTCAGTTCTTTCAACTGCTATTATTTTCTCCCATTCTGAGGGTTGTCTTTTCACCCTGTTTATAGTTTCCTTTGCTGTGCAAAAGCTTTTGAGTTTAATTAGGTCCCATTTGCTTATTTTTGTTTTTACTTCCATTACTCTAGGAGGTGGGTCATAGAAGATCTTGTGGTGACTTATGTCATGCATTATTCTGCCTATGTTTTCCTCTAAGAGTTTTATAGTTTCTGGTCTTAAATTTAGGTCTTTAATCCATTTTCAGTTAATCTTTGTGTATGGTATACAAAAGCGTTCTAATTTAATTCTTTTACACATAGCTGTCCAGTTTACCTAGCACCACTTATTGAAGAGACTATCTTTTCTCCATTGTATATTCTTGCCTCCTTTGTCAAAGATAAGTTACCCATAGGTGTATGGACTTATCTCTGGCCTTTCTATCTTGTTCCATTGGTCTGTATTTCTGTTTTTGTGTGGCAGGTGGGTTCTTTACCACTGAGTCATCTGAATTGATCATATAAGCTATAGAAATATCAAACTAGAAATACTTAGCCAACTGCCAAAGACCAACCATGTATTACCATGAAAGCATGAAGCCCTGAGGGCTTCAAGCATAAGTGGGTTCTCATCCCTTTGCATGTCTTTTTCTCCCAGAAACCACACAAATAAGACTAAAGAGGATTCTTGGAAATCTTTCCCATGTTTCTGGCTGGAGGAAAAAAGCAATAGCTACTGCCAATATAAACCTGGACCAATATCTTCCTCTCCTCCATCTGCATTTCAGAACAAAATACCTTATCTTCAGGGTGGTGTACTAATGGAAACTCATTCCAAATTTAGTGAGGGGAATGGAGACCACTACCAAAACTGTACCCATATATTAGTCTCTAGAGGCTTCCACATTTGGAGAAGGGATAGGAGTACCTGTGAATAACATAACTCAAATCCAAGTTCAAGATACTTCCCTAAAACTGAGACCTATAAAGAACATAAGAGAATGGCCCCTTCAACCACCTTCTTAGTAGGCTGACAAACCTTAAGTAAACACAATGGTGGAGTGTAGCTGGAAGAATGGCAAAAGACAGACCATGGAAAGGAAAACAGAAAAAGATCCAAAGCCAAGAGAAGTGATAAAAACAAAGTATCACCAGAGGAAATCTCTGGTGCCTATAGTAACAGCAAGTTTGCCTCTGATAACCATAGCAACAAATTTGAACTCTGGAAACCATAGCAACCATAGCGACTTAGCAAATTTCAAACCTAGTCTAACTCTTGACTCTATCAACACAAAAGTCCAAACTAAATGCCCAGCAGAAGGAAGAGCATGCTAATCTTGAAGTATAAAAAGTTTATTTCATCTACTATTTTATATTTCATTGGATCATTGAAAAAGTAAAAGAGTTCCAGAAAAACTTATGCTTTATTTGCTACACCAAAGCTTTTGACTGTGTGGATCACAACAAACTGGAAAATTCTGAAAGAGATGGGAATACCAGATCACCTGACCTGCCTCCTGAGAAATCAGTATGCATGTCAAGAAGCAGTTAGAAATCAATATGCAGGTCAAGAAGCAGTTAGAACAATTAGAACTGGACATGGAACAGCAAACTTGTTTGAAATAGGAAAAGAAGTATGTCAAGGCTGAACATTGTCACCCTGCTTATTTAACTTATATGCAGAGTACATCATGAGAAAGGCTGGGCTGGATGAAGCACAAGCTGGAATCAAGATTTCTGGGAGAAATATCAACAACCTCAGATATGCAGATGACACCACCCTTATGGCAGAAAGCAAAGAAGAACTAAAGAGCCTCTTGATGAAAGTGAAAGAAGAGAGTGAAAAAGATGGCTTCACACTCAATATTCAGAAAACTAAGATCATGGCATCTGGTCCAATTACTTCATGGCAAACAGACAGGGAAACAATGGAAACAGTGAGAGACTTTATTTTGGGGGACTCCAAAATCACTGCAGATGGTGACTGCAGCCATGAAATTGAAAGACATTTGCTCCTTGGAAGAAAGGCTTTAATAAACCTAGACAGCATATTAAAAAGCAGAGATAATACTTCGCCAAAATGGTCCATCTAGTCAAAGCTATGGTTTTTCCAGTAGTCATGTATGGATGTGAGAGTTGGACTATAAAGAAAGCTGAGTGTGGAAGAATTGATGCTTTTGAACTGTGGTGTTGGAGAAGATTCTTGAGAGTCCCTTGGACTGCACGGATATCCAACCATTCTATCCTAAAGGAAATCAGTCCTGAATATTCATTGGAAGGACTGATGCTGAAGCTGAAGCTCCAGTACTTTGGCCACCTGATGCTAATAACTGATTCACTAGAAAAGACCCTGATGCTGGGAAAGGTTGAAGGCATGAGAAGAAGGGGCCGACAAAGCATGAGATGGTTAGATGGCATCACTGACCCAGTGGACATGAGTTTAAGTAAGCTCCAGGAGTTGGTGATGGACAGGGAAGCCTGGCGTGCTGCAGTCCATGGGGTCCCCAACAGTCGGACACAACTGAGCGATTGAATTGAACTGAACTGACTATTGTATACATGTTACTCTTTCAAAAAAATTTTTGTGACATATCAAAAAGCATGAGAAAACACAGACTAAAGAGAAAGAGAAATCATATGTAACAAAGTCAGATATGGCATTGCTGTTAGGATGATCAGCAAAGAAATTTAAAACAACTGTGATTAACATGTGGGCTTCCCTGGTGGCTCAGATGTTAAAGAATTTTTCTGCAATGTGGGAGTCCTGGTTTTGATCCTTGGGTCAGAAAGGTCCCCTGAAGAAGGGAATGGCACCCCACTTCTGTATTCTTGCCTGGAGAATTCCATGGACAAAGGAGCCTGGCAGGCTACAGTTCATGGGGTCATGAAGAATCAGATATGACTGAGCGACTGTCACTCATGATTAACACGTTTAAGCAGTTTCTCAAAGGGGAGAAACTTTGCTCACAGGGATTATTTGGCAACATCCAGGAGTATATATGATTGCCATAGTGTGTGCTATTGGCATCTAGTGGGTAGAAACCAAGGATGATGATAAACATCCTGTTATACAATGTACAGAATAGCACCTTACAATGAAATCATCTGGCTGAAAACCTATATTACTCTGAGATTGGGAAATCTTATGTAGTGTCTGTACTTTTGTCTTTGTAGTGTCTGTACTTTCCAAAATTCCCTGGTAACTGAATTTTAAAGCCTATTGCTCAAACCTGATAGATTTGAGGTAAATTGTTTATGAAAGTGTTGTAGAAATAAAAAAAGACTTGTATAAAGCCATCTTTTAAATTAGAAGGAAAAAAAAAACCCTTGTGCTTAAAACTTTAATGGAGGTAATTCTCTGGCAGTCCAGTGATTAGGACTCTGCACTTTCACTGTCAAGGGCCTGGGTTCAATCCCTAGTCAGGGAACTAAGATCCCACAAGTTGCACAGTGTGGCCAACACAAACAAACAAACAAAACTTTAATGGAAAAAGTAGAATATATGGGAAAACATATCAGTATTTTAAGTATAAAGACAGAAACTCTAAGAAATAATAAAATAGAAATCAAAGGCACAAAATCAGAAACTTTGATGGGCTCACCAGCAGACTCACTAGAGTTGAGAAAAGAATCACTAATCTTGAAGATACATTAATGAAAATTACCGAAGCTGAAATATTAAGAGGAAAAAGAAGAGGAAAACAGTGCAGAATATGCAAGCACTGTGGGACAATAATAATGTTATAAACATTCCATTTGAGTTCTATAAGTACAAGAGAGAAAGCAAAACAGAAGACATATTTGATAAAATAATGACTGAGAATTTTCCAAAATTGTTAACAAACACTACAAACTCAAGAATTTCAGAGAACATCAAGCAGGACAAAATAAAAATAAATACAAAAATTAAAATATATACACACCTAAGCATGTGATATTCACACTCCTAAAAACTAACAGCAAGGAGAAAATCTTGCACTCAGCTCAGAGTGATATAAGGGGAACATATTGCCTACAGTAGAAAAGGAATAAGAATCATAAAAGACATCTTCAGAAACTATGAAGCAAGACCATATCTTTTAAGTGTTGAAAGGGAAGAAACCTATAACCTAGTATTCTATTTATATACCAAGTGAAAATATCCTTCAAAATCAACCACTGTGTCCTAATTGACTTTAATAGAACTCTGTCTGAACAACAGATACATATTCTTCTTAAGTAAATGTAAAACATTCATCAACACAGACCCTATCCTGAGCCATAAAACAAACCTAAAAACATTTAAAAGAACAGAAATCATATGATGTATGTTCTCTGGCCATAACATCATTTAACTAGGATCAATAACAGAAAGACATCTGGGAAACCTCTGGTGTTGTTGCGACTCCATGGACAGTAGCCCACCAGGCTCCTCTGCTCATAGGATTCTCCAGGCAAGAATACTGGGGTGGTTTTGCCATACATCAACATGTATGTATGTATGGCAAAACCAATACAATATTGTAAAGTAATTAGCCTCCAATTAAAATAAAAGTTAAAAAAAAATACTGGAGTGGGTTGCCATTTCCTTCTCCAGGGGATCGTCCCAACCCAGGAATCAAACCTGGGTCTCCTGCATTGCAGGCAGATTCTTTACCAACTGAGCTATGAGGAAAGTCCTACATATTTGAAAATTAAACCTCTACATATTTGGAAACCTCTACATATTTGGAAATAAACATATGAGCAAAAAAAAAGTCTCCAGATAAATTAAATTATACTTTCAACTAAACGAAAAGATGCAATATATAAAATTGTGTGATATTCAGCTAAAGCCCTGCACACAGGAAAATTAAATCCATGTATTATGGCTCAGTGGGTAAAGGATCTGGGAAACACAGTAGATGTGAGTTCAATCCCTGGGTGGAGAAAAACTCTTTCTCCCCTGGAGAAGGAAATGGCAACCCACTCCAGTATATTTTGTTTGGGAAATCCCAGGGACAGAAGAGCCTGGCTGGCTCCTCCATGGGGTTGCAAAGAGTCAGAAACAACTAAGTGATAAAGCACAAGATTATAAAATAAGAAATATCTAAAATAAATATGATAAAGTTCTATCTTAACTACACTAATAAAAGTAAACCTAAAGCAAGCAGAATAAAATAAAAATTAAAACACAAAATTTTATTCATTTTTTA